>JACCGJ010011742.1:0-85796 GCA_013407085.1 Atriophallophorus winterbourni | reverse complement strand
ACACTTGCACAAAGGAGAATGTGAGGTGATCTCATCCTAGCATACAAAATACTAACTACTGTTTCCCACCCCCTGGATATACTATTCCACCTTCGAGCTTCCAGAAACAGTCGTGGCCATGGTTGCAAGTTGGAAATACCACATTCCAAACGGAACTGCCGCAGGTATTTTCATTCGGTACGTGTGTGCTTTGTTTGGAATTCCCTACCTTCCGATTTGGTAAGCTCAAACAGTTTATCTATATTCAAATTAAAACTTGACGATAATATGAGAGCTAATCCGAATTTTTCCCAAAACTATTAATAAGCTATCATCGTCCCATTGATTTTGATTTTATTTATACGTTTGTACCTATATTTCCACCCTGTGGTTATTGTAAAGTCAATTGCTTTTTCAACCATGAATCTTGAATCTTGAATCTTGAATCTTGAATCCTCACGATCACAACTATATGTAATAGATTTAAAAAAACTAATGTAAAACAGTTCGCTTGTCGCTTATGACGAAAACGTTTCGAATATTTTGCCAACTATGACGATTTAATCAATGCGCGTTAATACGGAATTGGAAACAAGAACAACGATGTATGCTCAATTGGTGAAGTCAAGCACAATATTTGTTTCTGTGAGCTGCAAAACCTAATATCGATTTGCCTAATTTTTTTTTCGCCACATTGAAATGAATCATTTCGGTTGAAATTGTGTTGACCTAGTGAACTGCCAGTTTTCATGCTGCTGACTCATGATGGATCATGTGCGATTTAGTTTATGTTCAATTTCACCGAAGCTCGGACGAGGTTTGATCGTTGATGGAGAGCAGCAGAAAATAAATTACGAATAAATTACGATTGCAGTACCAGCAAATATAGATTTTATATGCAAGATCAATGTTCATATAAAAAAATTATATTAAAAGTTTATCAATAATCTCACTTAGTATGTGGGCAATAAAATTAAACTCTGTGAAAGCCTTACATGGAATGACAAATTACCTGTGATTTTTTCATCGAACACGCTGTATTGCAGAGCAATACAAAGTATAAATTTTTCTTGAAGGATTTATGTTTCAGTTTAACGTAAACCACAAGTTACAAGATGATCTTTTTCGATCAATGAGGGTTTGAGGCAGAGGAAGAATCTATATTCTATAAACGTTTTTGCAAAATAAGTTATTCGATAATCCAATTGATCATGTGATTTAGGTTCCCCGATAATATTAATCAGACAAACATTCGCACTGAGTAAATTTTTTGAGCTGAATATATTTACCGTTGGTTATGGACATCGTACAAACGGGAAGTGTGCTTAGACTACGAAGTTTAATGAGTTGATATATGTTTCATGAAACCAACTTTAAAAAAAAACATCGCTGTAACCGGCGTGTTTTGTCGTTTCGATCATTCTGATTAACGAATCATTATAACAGTGAGCGAATTAGACGGTTCACTGTAGACACTCTAATAAAACAATCCGATAATGATCAGTTGCGATCAAGAAAACAGCACAGCTCAAGGCGTAGGTTTTCAATTCAATTCAATTCAATTCAATTTTAATGGTCTAAAAAGCATATAGCTTGACAAAAACCACAGAATAATATGGGAAGTACGAATAACATAGGCAGAAAAAACGGGATTTGTTTGCTTACTGAGCAGTTCAGGAATAAAGCAAAAATCCATTGACAGAAACTGGTTTCAAAGTTCAAAGCTTTTCCGGTGTATCTAATTCAATGCTAGAGACATATGATTTGATACCAACGGTCAATAAATGACGAGCGATGCATGATGTTATCTCGATAGCTCCAAAGATATGGTGGTGATATTCACGCTAACTATTTAACATATATTCCATGAAATCAGTCGAACAAAAGATGAGCGTTCACAACCAACTTTCTGAAAAGTTTAATGCACTACGTTGAAAATAACAACATCAATCCTTTCAAAATTTATGAGTTCTTCTCATGTAGCAATAATAGATTTTTAGTGAGCCAGAATGTCCACGCACACGAAGATAACCATTGTCCTGTCTATTAAAAGCACAATGCTATTGAATTTTAGAAACCTTTATGTAAACTCATCAAATTAACATTAACAATCGTACAACCATTATAATTGCAATCGCGTTCATCGCATCAATCAATTCTGGTTTACATATCTGGATTGGTGCGGTACATGCAGCTCTTATAAAGCGTCTACTATGTGACGACGACGGAGTTTGTTGAATTGTTTGGCATCTTTATTGTGTCGTTTGCATCGTACGTCTGTGGATATGACCCATTTGTTACAACAACTTCAAGGACAACAACAGCTCATATTACTACTGCAATTGCAATTTCAACTACTGCCACTATAACTAATATTAATACTATTATTACAAAATCTTGAAAGTATGAGCATAACAAATATGACTTTAGTTTTCTATATGTATAACAAGCAAACCCTATTGCACAGAAAGATATTGCTTGTGAATTGCCAAAATCAATCTCCCAACTAGCGTAGTTCCTCGAGGTTCAGCCCTCGATCAATTTAACTTTTAGTTCTTTGCAAATGAAATATCGGACATTTTTCGCTGTTACATATAGTTAAACGCCGAAGACATAGAGATAATATGTTGCTTTCGCCTCCAAGAAGACTGTTTGCTAATCAAAAAGAAGTTGATAAGCTTCGGAAGCTGTCGTTCACAACAAGTTCACGCTAATAAATGTGGAGTCGAACAAAAAGACGAGCTTTTTGTTCAATTATTTTATGCTAAAACCACAATCAATTACATATGCAAACGATGTCTGGTTAAAAAACTTGGTGAAATGGAATTTTTCTTAACTCAACATTTATTTTGACGTCGTAAGGCATAATTGAGGACGTGGTCCAAACCTCGCGTGAGCCATTGCGAGTTTTTTTTTTATTTCCGAAACACGACCGTGATAGAAAAGATCGCATAAAAACGGAATTGAGTGTACCTGGGTATTACCACGGATTTTTATACCAACACAGTATTACATACACTGATTGTATCGTAAGAAGGCCATGTGTTAAGTATAAGTCCACACATTTCAGGGGAAATTTGCATCCGTAGCTAAGTACCCGTCACAACCCATGGAATGCCAGTACGAAATCTCAAAAGCAATCTACTTCGTTTGAATGTGAGTGCGAAAGAATCGTTAATAAACTCGAAAACCAAACACGTTGTTCAGAGAGTGACGTGGATTTCGAAAAAGCTGGTTTATGTTGGCGTTACATGCTGGAGATATGATCGACTAGATTCCGGCAGTAGTTTGATGGCGAGTGTGTGAATTGGTGATCATTGGACAAGCCAAAGCTATGACATTGTGTGGGATTTTTGAAACTCTTGAACAAAGTGCAATAGGCAGGTATTATCAAATGCTTTTGTGGCTTTTCTTGATCGACAGAAAACACTATGAATTGATGATTTCATGTCATTGTACATCGAAACAACCTTCCATATAACAAATGGGTTGGTACAATTTTTGGCAATCTTTCAGTAACAATCAGTAATGTTCACATTTTTGTGGCAGCCAATTAACTTATTTTGAAAATGCACATAATGGTTGGTTGTAGGCCTCATTCGGTCGATGTCAAACATGGACGTAAGTCACAATCGCATGAATGTTCATGTTCTGCTTTTTGAATGAAAAGCTGTCCGATTCGGGAGGAACAATCTCGCCAGCAGCGCTTGCAGTGATAGGCTGAATTCAGTTGTAGGGCGTCAGTTGCATGCAAGCGCCATGATCTGCGTTCAGCAGACAATAGCTGTATCTGCTCCTCCCTAGATTTCAGAAGACGCTTTATAAAATGCCTCCAATTTGAGCGGTCAAGTGAAAGTTCTTCTTAACTCGCGTTGTCAATGCCAAAAGCTTTCATATCTCTTTGCGAGAGACCGCAATTGCTCTGCCTAATGATCCCTTCCCTAAGTGCAACTCACCATAGAAGAGATCTTTCTGAATACGAAAATCGTCCACTCTGCAGACATGACCAAACCACCGCAGGCGGCGCTGTTGTAGTTGGGTGAACGTGCTTTGTATAACAGCTTTAGTAAATATGACTATCCACAATATGTTCAACATTCGACGGATGCCGTATATATGGACAGCATTCTGGTTCCATTTGTGTCAAGCGTGGTTGGGCCCAACATGGGATAAAAGAAAAGAATACTCAATGTTTGGATAAGCAGAATTCTGTAAAACAGCATGCAATGAAACGCAATGTATAACTGAGCAAGCTGTGTGCTTGGTAGATCTCAATGTTCTTTTGGACTATTTTCACTCGAAACATTCCCCGCGTTTTTGAATACGTATATGAACCCGGGTTTGAATTATTTCGTAAAAGATTAAGCATCCGAGCTAGAAAATGACTTCAAACTGATCGATCGGATTTATCGCATAGCATCTAATATGGTGATCTGATTTCGCAATTAAACCGAGTTAAACACTGCAACCGAAAGCGGAATACGTTCGGGAGCTACGGTATCTCTACCATATGTCAAATGAGCCTCCGAAGAAATAAGTTAAATCTTGAATAACACCTATATTAGAGTAACGTATAACAGAGGTAGAACGCTCCGACCCGTATTAATGGATCTCAAATATAAGACTCAATTAGTTTATGCGAACAACTACATGTGCAAAATCGAATACAATTGTCGCGTGGGTGTTTACATTGGGTAAACTTCTAGAGAACTATGCAATAGGGTAAACGAACACAGGTCTTGAATATTTTCAAATAACTTGCTGACTCACACGTGCCTTAAATTTGCAAAATGGTCAAGGACTTTATTCGACCAGCCGAAACGGATGCGAAATGGCATAATCATAACATCTACATCATTAGCTGGTCTACAGAGCATGTTCACTCAATTGCGACAGCGCCGCCTGCGCTAGCTTGATCATGTCTACAGAATGGAAATGGTCGTTTTCCGAAAGATCTACTCTATGGTGAGTTGCAACTATGAAGTCGACCATTGGGCAGACCGCACTTGCGGTACATAGACGTTTGCAAAAGAAATATGAAAGCTCTTGGCATTGACCCGGCGAGTTGGGATGAACTTGCTCTTGACCGCTCACATTGGAGGAGGCACTGTGTAAAGCGTCATCTGCAAGCTGGGGAGGAGCAGATCAGCTCTTGGCTGCTGAACGCAGATCACGCCGCCGGCGTGCAACTGACGCAATACAACCGACTTCTGACTTTCATAGCCAGCGCTGCGGGAGAGATTGTTCCTCCCGAATCGGACTGTTTAGTCATTCCAAAAGCTGCAAAAATTGAACATTCACGCGATTGTAATGTACATCCATGGTCGACATCGACCGAAGGAGGCCAACAACAACTACATCATTAGATGCCAGCAAAATAGAATCATACCTTGGGACTTTGTGGACAAAACTCAATATAATTCAAGCAAATCCCGAAAGCTGTCGTACACGCATTTAAGGTTTTCTTAAAAAAATTAGCAACAAGACAAAAAAATGCTGACAAACACGAGATAGAAAGCCTCATGTTTTAAGCCCGATTTGCATAATTTGTGAAATTACGAAAAACCTCGATCAAACATCATGGTTCATGCACTACCAAAAATCTGCACAGAACCCTAGGTTGTACGTACTTACGAAAAACCATAAATTAGGCGTCTTTTCAGGCCCATTGTAGACGGCATGGGATCAGAAACACGCGAACTGGCTAAGTACCCTGGCCAGATATTAAACCACCTGGTTTACCACTAATTCTTTTATTAAAAACGCGTTTGATTTTCAATGTTATCTGTTGCTCCACAGCACTTACATACAACTACTTGTGTCTAGGTGTTTGCCGTCATCATATAAAGAAAGTTAAAATAGTTTCGTTGTGCGAACCTTATGTAACAGTGGCATTCAATTATAACTTTGCTTACCATTTAAACACTGTTTCAAGTTTTTCTGAAACTAGTCTTACTGTATTTACCTAATAAAGGCAAACAGCCAGAAAAAGGTTTTGTTTTGTAAGTCCAGGGTATGTGAACAATAAACTACTTTGGTTATCCATAAGCGCCACGAGTGCTTGACAAAGAAACACTTTTTGATTCTGTGTTTGAACATTGTGGTTCATTGTATTGGCCTTATTCAACAGTCGCATTCAAGTGTAAATTCATGCGAATACCAATGTCACAAAGGAAACCGAGTAAACTTAAATGATACTCCCGTTCTTGGACTGGGTCGATGAAAAAGACAACGGCAAGATAAGAACGGCAATATATTACAAGTCAAACGATACCGATGCTATTTTGAGATACGCATCTGCAGATCCTAATAGAGTAATTCGATCCGTATCGGAATCGCTATTCTACAAGTATGACTGCATCTGCAGCGATGTTGTCGATAAGAGACGAGCTCATCAAGAAGTCAGACGTCGACTTGAAATTCACGGTTATCCCAAGAGCTTAATTAAGCGCCATTTGAACCGAGTTAAAAATCTGCAACCAAAAAAGAAAACATTTTGTCGAGCCACGGTATATCAAGCCTATGTAAAAAGATGTATGCTTTGGAGGATCTGGAAAATGTGAAAATAATGAGACGCGGTATTAAACGGTAAAGCGGTTGAAATTGCCGAGGTCGGTAACGTGGATGGGGCGGAAATCTAATTGGGCTCTGATACAAAGTAAATAGTTGTTATTTACCGTATATTTTCTTTTTAATTAAATTTGAATCTAAAAATATATCCAAACTTCGCCCTGCTAGTTCTGTATTTTATGCATGTGATCATCTGTGTCAACTGACCATGAGACTGTTCACTTGTTGTAGATTGACGTGGATACACACTAGTAGGCAAATCAACCACTAATCCAAGTCATGCATACAAGTCGTGACAAACCGTTGGCGTATTATATGATGTTTACCTGTAAATTCAAATCAGTGATGGGGGTTTGACTACTACCTAATTATGTTCCGTATCTTGACTGTCACTATTGGTTTGACAAAATGTCTGTGTCTGAAGTGAAACATTACCCAAAAACTACTCTAAACGATTGCACTCAAATCTTTTCACATTGGAAAACAAAACGTTTAACGTGTTTTGGAGCATTTTAATTGGCTAATCGATATACATTAACATATATAAGCCAGTTAGAAAACATATCTGTGATGTTCACAACCAAACAACATGAATTTCGCGATTGTCGTCGTAATCCTTTTCGGTAAGTATATTTGTAAAGAAACAATGCATGGATAGAAAGATCTCTAAATTTTCTAATTTATTTTTATAGTATTTATTAGTTTCGGTAATGTTTGCAGGAAATAAAATGCGAATCATACATATATCAAATGGTAAATCGTACATGTCAATATGTTTCAAGGGCATACGGACCCTGATCGTACTATCCCTAACTTATTTATGTAAACAGCACGAACCCGGCCGTCGTGTGTGGTTGTTTGGTGGTAATGCATGCAAAAGAGCATATTTATACATGTCTATCTATTACACGATCCATTTTTTATATTGTATGCTCTTTAAAATAATTAATTCAGTAATCTGCGATAGTATCATTTTTATTCACGTACAATAACATTTTAGATGTCCTGTTCAAACTTGCATATGGCCGGATGAATATCAGTGAGTTTAATCTTCAAATACATCAACGAGATGTCTTTCGTTTTCAATAATTATTTACAAGCAATCCTTCCACAGAAAACTTCACATTCATTTAATTTGTAAAATTCATTATTTCACATGTAGTTGACAGCAATGACATATATTAAGATTAGACAACAGATTCACAAAAAATGTAGACATTTGTCTTTGAACACCATATTATCTAATAAATGTTTCACTCCCAGATCACAGGACGTGATTCAAATATATTGAATAAAACTTTTTATTCCTCAAAAAATATTTATTATAATAAATCCTTGAATATATAGATATAAATTTCACATTATACTATACACACGTCATTCAGTCGTGCTACGTGTGCTTCGTTATATACTAATATCGGTTTCCATTATTTAGCATTTGACAGTGATACTTCAATTTTCGGTAAGCATTGCCAGCCAAAACGAAACCATGTTTTTCTTTGGGGATTTATAATACATTCCATGATTTCAGATGCGTACTACAAAAGTAAGAATTATGCTTCGAACGGTGATTTCCAGTTTATTGATTGATGTATTACATTTTGTTTGTAACAATGGAAGCATAATTTGAATATCGTGCAATTGAAGCATAAATTGCGCAAATCTATTGCATCCAGCATGTAGGTGAATGCACCATCCATCAAAATTGATTGATGCTTGCATACTGATATGTCACCACATATTAATAGACAAAATAAGGTTGCTCATTTGAATGCAATTGCATCGTAAGTACCTCACGACAGGTTTCGTTCTGTGTGCACTCGATAGGCACGAAAAGTACGACCGGGATCCGATTGTGCTTAAAATACCGGAGGATTGGCTACCAAGTACCGTTTGTATGTCGCTGTAGGATAATCATGATCCGACCAATATTTTAAGTCACAATTTAGCAAACACAGTTATTGATATATTTTCGGAAACATAGAAACTGAATATTGTATGTTATGTTCACTATGAAATAATGATGTATAATTACAATCTCATTTATTAATCATCAGTGCACGGAATAAATTAGCACTGCAGAATATATTTGATTTGTTCATCTTTAATCTATGTGTCCATTTATAAAGCTTGGTACTTATTGAGCTCCTGAACTCTATATCTTCAAGCATTGAAGATCGACGACGTTTCTCAAAATGTGCCATATGTCGATCGCCTGATACGACAGTTTCTAAGGTCTGTTTTACAAACGAGAATTCGAGGATGTCTCCTATGATAATAAAAATGTGAAAACTGATGTCTGTTCGTGAATATTTTATTCGAAACTCGAATTGCTATTAAAATTCGAGTTTTTTGTTGCATGTTTGAAATACCACACTCCAAACGTTTCATCAGCAAACAAATGTTGTTGAATTATTGCCTGTTTTGTTATGAATGTCCCAATTGTTTATTGGGGAAAAAATACCTGATCATATTTACATTCGGATCAATACCTGACAAATATCTAACAGCTAACCATTCTATTGTTTATGATCTTTATATAATTTAATGTTTAAAATGTGATATTCGATAACATAATATGATGAATTTGTAACTCATGTGACATTCATACTTTTCTTTTCTTTTAAATCATCAAAGCAATTAATGGTGAGATTCGATAATAATAGTAGTAGTAGTAGTATTGAAAATAATAATATTAATAATAACAATAATCGAAATTTTGTGGACAAACGGACTGCTAATGCTTTGCGGATGTAACTAAATGAATTATGTTAGCGTGTTTAATACGAATCTTGATATGGCATTCGCAGTAGAAAATCGACCATAGACATGATATTCTACTTGAAACACATTTGGAACAAAATGTTAGAAAGAACTATTACTTCGTGAGATGAAAATCGTCTTCAAAATGCTGGATCGGTTAGGTTGCCTTGGAAAAATATATAAAAACCTCGCTTTTAGACTTTGGCATGTGAGGCTCGTTCCACTTTAACCGTTGATCTTTAGAATATATCGAAATTCGATGTGTTGTATAACGAGTTTATGATTTGTCGATACGCTTTTCGAAATTTCTTCTCTTTAGCGCTTTTAGGACAAAAGACGAATATGAGCCTACCCAAGCTATTCAACCCAAATCGTTAAAAATAAGAAACAAAGATCTGTAATATACTAATACGTGAGATAGTGTTTGCCGGAGAAATAGCCATAAATGCTGACACACACCAGCTGCACTATTCACTAAGTTTCTCCTGTTTTCTGACATTAAAACAAATCGTGTTGACAATTAACATGTACATCAATGAAGATCATGGCCAAAGTTTGTTATAGGCAAGAGGCACCACGATTAACATTATCATCTCGAAGCAGTACATCATTTTAAATGTGTTACCTCAACAATTGTCAGTAACCTCTAGATATACACGGGAATTGATAATTTGTTTTTCAAATTGCTGACATCCTACCACGAAAACGTGAAGTGAAGACAAATTTGGTGGTGCGTACTGAATGCTATAATCGTAGGCAATGTAAATCTGACCGTCCACGCAAGACACCAAGGTAAATCAATTGCTATCAACAAAGAAAAAATGCTTAATTTAAATGTTGATATACAGAGCACATTCACCGGTACAACGTTAATACCTGCACACTATACTGTTCATGTACAAAAGATGAAAAAATAACGTATGCCAAATTAACTTTTCAATGGCGAGGTAAAAAATTAGGAATTTGTTCTACGAGCGATCGGTATGAAAGATTTGGACATTCGAGTTTTTTGTTGCATGTTGGAATTACGACACTCCATAATTAATTTCAACAGACAAATTTTGTTAAATTTTCGCGTCGTCTGTAATGAAAGTCTAGATTAATTATTGATAAAACAGGACCGGATCATATTTACAGTCGTATCAAATCCTGGAAAATATTTTACAGCTACCCATGATATTGATTTTGAAATTTATATAATTTTGTGCTTACACAATGATATTCGATAACATCGGTAATAACATATATTATAATGTTACGAATGTGTAACTCATGAGACATTCATGCTTTTCTTATATTTTCAATAATGGAAGACACTGACGGTGAGATTTAATAATAATAAAAATATTAATAATAATAATATTAATTAATAATAATAATGATAAAAATAAAAATAAAAATAAAAATCGCAATTTTGTGCACAAACCGATTACTGATACTTCGCGTATGGTGTTTAATAATTTATGTTATCGCGTTTATAACGAATCTTGATGTGGCTTTCGCAAAGGAAAATCCATCGTATGCATGACATACACCCGTGAAGCAAATTCGGAACAAAATGTTAGAAAGAGTATGGCTTCGGGAGAAGTTTTCAAATATTTGACGAAGGCATTTGACTTTGTTAGCACAAAATTATCTTCGACATTCTTGGTATGCTTGAGCGATTTGCAAGCCTTCATTAAATCGTTGGCATGTGAGGCTCCTTCCAGGTTAATCGTTGATCTTCAGAATCTATCAAAATTCGATGTGTTGCAGAACAAGGTTATGTTTTGCTGACACGCCGCTCGAAAATTTCTATTCTTTTCCTCTATAAGGAAAATAGAAGAATATGAGCTTACACAAGCTATTTAACCCAAAACGTTAAACAGCATAATCATAGGTCTGGAATATACTAATACTACATAAATAGCCATAAAACATGACACAGACCTGCTACACTAGTCACAAAGTTTCTCATGTTTTTCTGCAGTAAAACAAATTGTGTTGACAATCAGCGTGCATAACATTGAAGTACTTGGCCCAAGTTTGTTATCGGCTTGGAGCATTACCGTTTTACAATTAAAATATTGAAGCAGCATATCATTGCACATGTTTTGCTTCAACAATAACTTCAATAACTTCTCAACTGAAACGGGAATCGATACTTAGTTTTCGAAATTGCTGATATCTTGCCCTAAAAACCTAAAGTGAAAACAACTCTGTTGCTTTACAGCACGTGCTACTGAATTCTAAAAAACAAGGCAACTCAAATCTGAACGTCTACGTAAGACACCAACGGAATTTGATTGCTAACCACAAAGAAACGAATTTTGGTCTACAGAACACAACATTGTTAACTACAGCACGTGCTACTTAATTCTAAAATAAACAGCAAAGAAAATCTGGCGATACATCAACGGAAGATGATCACTCTACACAAATAAATAAATGATTAATTAGAATCTAATGTTGGCCTACAGAGCACAACCTTTATACCTACAAAGGATGAAAAAATAACGTATTCAAAATTAACTGCTCAATGTGATGTGAAATTAGGAATTTTCGATCGTGCTATCGGTCTGAAAGAACATTGGCGTTAATATTTGCAAAGCATTTGCTATTGACCGTTCACTTTTAATGCGTTATCAGTTTAAACAATTTTTCACCGAATAAAAGTAAATAAATCACATATTTTTTTGAATATGAATAACGAATATGACGGAGATTGGTAATGTTTATTTATAAACTCTGAGATTGTCAGTCACATTCAAATTCAAAACCACTTCTTTCTTCCATGGCCACATCAATTGGTGTGCTGTTAAGAATAAATTGCTTGCTATAGTATTAAAAGATATCAAGTTCTAGTAATATCTTAGGCATTAATAATTTTCGATTATTTAGTGATGTATAATGAAATTCACGTTTACACGTTTTCACCAATCTTGCAGTGAATCGTGAGTAAATAATTTGCATCATTGTGATTCTTATATCCTCTCAATGATCGTCAATCTTGTCTTTGTATTTTCATCCAAGTTTAGCTTTTGTATACGCAACAATTATTGCAAACACTCTAGCTTTTGGTAAAATAGATATGCCGGTGCTTTGGCGTAGATTGTTTACATTCTGCGCATGTCACCGTGAATTAACACGTTGAATGCGATGGTGGAAACTGCCGTTTTCTATAAGTTCAAACCTTTATATCAAATTATCGACATCGACGGCTAAAAACTAAGGCTTAGTTTATTTTTTATTTTATTCTTAAATATTCTATACTATTTTTTAAAGCGACATACCAGTGAGGCACTTCGCAGCACAAAGATATCGATCACCACTCACCGGTGGTTCGTATCGCACTAAACGTGTTAAAAATCAACAAACTCAAAGTAATGTGTTGCTCACATCCCCTGAAATTACACACCACTAACGGTTTCTAGCTGTTTGTCGTAATCAGGTGGAAACAGTAAGATTGAGTTCAGTGAGCCTCGAAACAGTGAATAAATGGTAAACAACGTTATACTTAAATGCCACTGTTGCATAGGGTTCGTACAACGAACCACTATGTTCAAACACAGAATTACATAGTGATTCGTGGTCAAGCACTCAAGGCGCTTATGGATGACTAAAGTAATGCGTTGCTCTTATCCCCCAAAATTACACTCCACTAACATTTCTGGCTGTTTGCCGTCTTAAGGTAGAGATAGTAAGAATGAGTTCAGTGAGCCTCGAAACAGTGAATAAATGTTAAACAAGGTAAAAATTGAATGCCACTGTGGCATAGGTTTTGTACAACAAACCACGATGTTCAAACACAGAATCACATAGCGATTCGTTGTCGAGCACTCGAGGCGATTATAGATGATCAAATCAATGTGTTGCTCACATCCGCCGAAATTACATTTTCTGAATATTTATAATATCCGATTATTAGCGATGAATGACAATTTGTGTAACGCAATGGCATTATAATCTGTAAGTCAAATTCAAACTGTATGTCCTGAAAATTACGGTACGCACTGTCTTTATCTAGTTTGTTACGATGTTTTGTGCGAAAAGATTTTAGATAATGTTTTCGTAATTTTCAGATTGGCGGTGTATTCGATCGATCATTTTCATGTGATAAAATTGATAGAATTTACCTGCTAACAAATGCTCTCGAATTAACGTATACTTCTTGCTTCACACAAGTATTGATGTACGCGAATGTCGACGTGAATGAAGATATCCAGGCGGCAATGAATTTCGGTTCCACAAAGGATCTGCTCAAAAGACGTTTACATACCGTAAGTATTTTTCTGATAATTCTAATTCAAGTTTCATAGTTAACACGTGTGTGTTTCATCAGATTAAATTTCAGAGTGGTTGGTCAGTTTTAATATAACAGTGAAGTTAAAAATTTACATTTTGATGGATTAGGAGAACATTTGCACGTTTCGTTCCAGATGAATATGACAAATGTTAAACAGTTGAATTTACATCGTTACACGTATGACCGAGAAGGACAGGTTTTGCATTTTGTTGCGAAACTTCGTACTTCAATTTTGAGAATTGGCAAGGCAATCCCGAAGCTTTCAACTGATTTTTTTGTCAAAGTCGAGATCGGAGAACCTGAATACAATGTTGTGTCAATCACTCCGGACAATTTCAAATTATCATATAGTGAGTAAAACCATATAGGAATGGTCACATCTCGTATAAAATTTGTAAATTGATGCAACATACAATGAGGTGTTTGATTCCAGATAAGGAAAAAGTAGGAGAATATCGTGAGTTTACATTTACATTCAGACAATAAATACTTACAAATTTCATTAGATAACTACCATAATAAAATTCGAAATATTATAATTGTTGTCAAACAGTGATTCAAAAAATCATTGTTTATATTTTTCCATATATTTTTACGTTATTTTAAATATTGTTCCATTAATATAGGAACATCTGATAAAGCTATCAATGTTTGCGCACGTCATGTAATTAAGCCTCATACGTTCAAATAAAGGAAAATAATATTTGCTAGCTAAATGAAAGTATCAAACAATGTGAATATTCGATTCCATACATGTTGATTATGACGGAGTAATGGCTACTGAGGCCTTACAGTTTCAGATAAATAAATCATATTGATATTCATTCCTACTTTCACAGAATTTCAATACGTGGCACACTTGTGTATCAACAATACTATACAAAATGGGCGAACATATGTAACGGCAACAACTGCAAGTCATCTTTTAACACCAGTGAGTATTAATATAGACCAGGTTTATTATAAGTTTTGAACATTTGTTTGGCTTTTTAACAGTATTTTAGATCTTTGAAAATTTATTAATCAAGTTGACCTTTTCAATTCGATTCAATACCATTGAAGTTTTGGAATCACGACACTGTAATCTATTTTATGGAATATAACGATGTTTGATTTAGTATCTATAAAGAATAACCTGCTAAGCAATTAAAGAATTAAAACAAATAAACAAAAAAGGTAATATTAGTCTTTCATATGCCTTACATTGTTCACAAGAATTATATGGTTCCGTTAGTATTATTTCAAGATTCAAGATTCCATAATTTATGGTCACAAAATCACATGGCTTCACAATTACCATATCATAGTAAATATTCGTTCATGAAAATGACATACTAAATAAACATGTGATTATACGTATAGTCCAGTTGAATACATGCAATGAGTCAATTCGTGTGTTGTGCAACAAAATAAGTGCCCAAATTTCGAATGAACGTTTCGGCGCTAAGACCTGTAACAATCGTTTGATGGAGGGCTGTCCAAACGAAAAAGGCGAGTACAAAAATGAAATATTGGCTAAAGTTGATATTGAAATGGTAAATGTTGAGTGTCACTTATTGGCTGTGTTTAAGATTTGACACACAGTATTTGAATACAAGTAAATAAAATGATGTGGGGTATTAAATATATTGTAAGTTAGTATCACAGGAATGTGAAGGCTTATTTGAAATGAAGTTGGAAGTGTCAGTTATGCAACCGTTCATCGTGCGTTAGTTTCAATGAAAGTTCTTACGAGTTTGGTTGCACGATGGCATATATTATCAAGCAATAATATATTCTTCTCAACCATATGGATCAAGCTACTGTGATGCATGAACTTGGTTGAAATTAAATAGGCTTACATAATACTGCGCAACGTTTCAGGTGAAAACGTTCTGAACATCCATCGCTACATACCTAAAAGCTTGGTTGCACGTTTGTAGATACCATCTGGTTTAATATTAGCCAGTTTAATGTGATTCAAGCAGTACAGGCTCTTTAGTAGTAACCTCGTAGTCGGAAGGTCTTTACCAATACAGTCATTTGATGCATTTCTGATTCCACTCAATTTAAACGCGTTTTTAATTCAATTAACAGTAGCGATTGCCCCAAAAGAAGACATTATCGGTCTAGTTTTGCTTGCTTGATAGACAAAAAAACACCGGGAAAAATATCTCAATTAATAATTAATACCAACTCAGAGGTCAACGATTTGTTGCATTTTGCATACGCCTTTGTTAAACAAGCGTAAAACGTGACAGAACGTGCCTAAGGAATTAACGATACGTTTCGATACGTTGCGATACGCTTCGGCAGTTGACCACTCGATGTTCAAAATATAACCAGTAAAAGGCGAGTGATAAGATCGCGTGGATTTGACGCGGATATTTACAATCACAATTCAAGTTATTTGGCAACATTTGATCTATGTGATTACACATCACACGTACATCCAAAGAAAATCCCCAAATTAACCAGCGGGATTTCATGAATAGTCAGTTACGATGTTTGATCATAAATCATATAACATTCGTGAAGCATAAGCCATATTTCAAAGTAAAAAATGCTTTCTTCGATTTTTGCAGATTCAACCGCTCCTCGACATCTTCAATCATGGTGATATAAAGATAAATCGCATCCGGAGACTTGTGAACCGGAAGAATATATTCGGAATGCAAGTCGATTTACGAGGTCCTAAGAAACCGAAGAATCTCCACGGTGTCTGGTTAGATGAAGCTTGGGTTTTGTATCCCAAACTGTTCCACAATATCCTGAATAGGCCACGTAGCGAATGTCAACAAAATTTTGAATTTGAATTTTTAAATGAGATCGGCGAGTTTCATTTATGTTCATTTGTAGCTGACATCGAAGACGATAATTTAATTATACTGTTACATTCCCAGATGAAATGTTCGGAGAGTTATAATTTATTTTAAACTGAAAATTGGCCAGATAGTTTCCATGCCAATTTCATAGCTGGCACAGGAAATAAATGCCCCAAATAAGTGGTTTTAGAATAAAACTATAACCATCATGTGCTTGGTTATACGTTCTATTCATTCATAATTCTAATAAGGTTCTACAGTTGAAAACACAACAGTTTATGCACTGTTTAAAAGAAAGATGAACAAAATTATGATGAACAATTTTAAAATCTCGTAAATATCGTGTTTCACAATTTATCATGTCGGTGCAATTTTGATTTGCGTGGCATCAATTGGCTTCAAAATGTACACGTACATGAATTAAGTAAAAGGTGAATGAGAATAAACTTTAATAAAACTAGTGAAATTTTATATATTTATATAAAAACATTTTTTGTTTAATTCACTAGCAAATATTATTTCGTGATTGAGAAAACCTAATGAAAATGAATATGCCATTTCAAAAATTATGAAACGCAATTTTCTGTCTTCTCTAATCAGACTCAAACACATGTGGCGATTAGGAGGATTCCTGATTTACTCAGGATTTATCTAGTATTTCGGTCATAGAACTACGTTTGTTAACTACACCGACGCCACATTATTGCAAACGTTGATATTTTCAATTGCCATAGAATTTTTGTCATAGTTTGCAGACGCCAACTTATTTTTTGTGTATTGCCACACATAGAGGTAATTTAACAACATTCACCGATTCTTTAAGTTAGATTTCGATCTTTTGAAATAAATTTTGATTGATGAATATTTATATCACTCGATCGTGAACCCCAGCAATCTACCATAATTGTCATTAAAGCATACGTTCATAACTCAATACCACCAGCGGAACCTAATTTAATTGGTGAGCGTTTATTGTTCAAACCCATTTCCACGCGCTTCATTTATTGCGCTGATAGCTTCAAATTATACTTAATCACTCATTCCTGGGGTCGATAATAAGTCAAAAATGTCATATCAAATCTATTGAATTCTCTCACTTTACTGGGTTAAAACAAAACATTAAAGATTTTGTTATAGGTCTGACGTCGTTGAGTCTGTAATGATGATCTGAAGAAATGATCTGCTTCACAAATGACAACACCGGAGTGAAATCATAGATAAACGAATTCGCTAACCGAATGAAAAAGACAACCAACTATGGAAATAAACTCTAAAATAGGATTTTTGTAAATCTTTGTTGAATTAATGACAAACGAATCAGTGTAAGAACAATTCAAATAGCTACATGTGAAACATTGAGTTCAACTGTCAAAGTGTCAATCTTAACTCACATGGAGGCAGAATAATTACGTTAGTTAAATGGTTGTGAGATCGCATTATCTGTAATAACGTCTATTCCGTTATATACTGAGGCAACGAAAATAATTAAAACATATTAATCCACATCTCTCGTTTCGATTTTTACACCCATTGGTCGCGGAAGTTAAAATTTATTTGCCAGGTTAACCATGGGCATTGAATATCAAAACAAAATAGCATGCTAATTCATCTAAGCGTCTATTACGGCAAATAATTTCTAGTAATCAAACATCAATGTGAAGCTGCAACTAGAAATGATTACTAATTGAAAATTTAATCCAATTTTTCTACTTTGTTCTTCAACTATTTTAATCAAGTCAAATAATAGAACGTGTGATCTATAATACTTTAACTCAACTATACAAGAATTAAATAATACCAGTTCGGTTATAATCGTGATTCGCGGCTTTCATCTCACGAAATGTTCTCTGCTTAGGTAAATATTGCATCTCAATGATATTTCATGTTGACTCCTTGAACCCTCAGTATACCACGTGCAACTGGAATTGGATTCGCTCTGGTTAACTCTGACAGGGTCCCCTTGTGATTCCGTGAGTCAATGTTGTTCAAAATCTGCCAATCTTTATGATGAAACCTACCCTGAGAAATAAAACTAGATATTATGATGTATCGTAACTGAATAACTGCAATCATAGTAATTATATTGTTTTTCATCCGATTAAATATAATAATCGATGTGTTTATATACCTGTATTTGTATGCATGGGAAATGATACAACTCGAATAGCGATTTTGAGATGCCCGATGCGTGCCAATGTTCATAATAATTTGATATTAATTTTTCTTGATATTAGAATTCTTTATATAATTAACACTAACCTTTCTGGAACAATTTGTTTTATTGTACCAGGTCACACATCTGATTCGAAGCATTAAAAAGTTGCAGTCGTACTGCAGGGAGATTGAGACAGGCATCACGAAACCTGTCTATGGCCATGCGTTTCTCGAGCTGCAATTCAAATCGAATCAATTCCCTGCTGAATTTCACGGCTCTTTTGAAAATCAGCTGAACTTCGAGAATATGATGTCGGTTCTATTGGAGACTGATGTGGTGGCATGGCAAATCGTGCCTATACCGTGCGAATGTGAGTTATTTCACAAAGTGTAGTGTGTAGTCAATCAACCAGTTATTAACTTGGTGAAACTCTAAATCGCTCTTCCACTTTTAGATTATTTAGGACATATAGAACAACAACAAATTCTGAGTGAGTTTTAAATATTATAATGTAAAATTTTACACTTTGTTATTTATTCTGAATTTGGAATTTAAATAAGCATCCGCTTGATTACTTGAACAACACTGATCACTGTAATCTTTTGAATTATTGTGCGATGGAAATTCGCACATTAGCGAATTCCTAAATGAACGTAAATACAGTATTTGCCAAATTCAATATAATTTCAGTTAGTATATATTTTCATTCAGACATTAAATGAAATAATTTTTTAGCCTTCAATATGTGTAGCGGAAATTCATGCAATTGCATTTATCCTTTTGATCATCATGTTATTACTACCATCTACATGGGCGTGGGTACATATTATAGAACAGCACGGTCGTTGAAATCTTATCCAACAGTGCCTTACAAGTCCAACTTGTTTACTTGTTATACTTGTTTTTTATAATTAAATCCTGCCTTTATAACAATGGCAAACCGAATCACCTGTGAAGATTTGCACTCTGGATGAACGTAACTTGTCTTGACTGCAAACGGCACGAACCCCGCGTGTGGTTTGTCTAATGGAATGGAATACAATGTAAATTCAAATTGTTGTCCGTTTTGGTATTAATTTGTGTATCCAAATGTTGGCATGATCAGTTTCGTTGATAATTTTTAATCATAAAATTGAATCGAACTCACATGCGAAAAGGTTTTGGTTTTTAATCCGCCAGAGCTTTCAGTCATCTACAGAAGCGATAATTACAGTACCACAGAAATATGTCAAAATGTAAGTTCAATTCGGATAATTCAGTCGTTTTTCGAATTTGATTTTAAAAATGTTTGCATAATGGAACCGTATAAACTCTACATATTCAATCGCTAATGAAAACAACGGATTTATTGTAAAAAAAACCAAATTTATATATATATATATATTTATTCTCATTCACATTAGGTTGAATGGAATACAAAAATAAATTCTAGCGACCCAATACAAAATTCATATTTATATATTTAATAAAAATGTTCTACAGTTCGTTTACGTTTCCCATTGTTTTTAAGCCGGTCGAATAGGCTGAAGGAAATATTATGAAATTAAACAAACAAGATTCATCTTCACAGATTAAAGTTCATCGGTTGAAATCAGTTGCCCTCATTATAGGCGTCGTGGTTTCAGCTTCCTTCATTTGAGGTCGACCAAGGCTGTACATCGCGAACCCATGTAGTTTTCGCGCATCATAAGGTTTCAAATTACCGAAACTTGTGTTAGGTGACGAACAATATATTTAACGTTGATATTCACTATTATTATGTTGGTCGCAACATAACTTGCATAACATGATCGACGATCATAAATTGGGATCAGTATCTGCGATCTCTAATTCGACGATGAAGTTTCACATACAGACTATAAATGTGCGATAAATAGCAATATCTTCGACATCAACATAACTGAGTCTAACTGAGTGTTTTTATCAAGCGCAAACCATCAATCAATCAACAGCAAGATAATCAGTTCAAATTTATGAAAATTGAATACATAATGCAACCTCTGCACATTTAGTGTATGCGTGCTATATTACAATGGTGGCGGTAACGGGTTCCATGTTCAAAACTCCAGTACGTTGTTCTAAAAGATTTCTAGAACGCTCGAATCAACATCAACCAGGTAACCCTCGGTTCGTACCAACTTGTCGAATGCATCTTGATTTTCACATGTTCACCGTTCATTAGGGTCCTAATAATGTTCAGGTTAAAAGAGAAAGATAACTGATAATAAAGTTTATTATATACATGGTCTGGGTTAAAACACGCACCTAACTTTTGTAGGGAGATTTCGTTTACATCATCAAGATCCTCAAACTGCTTGGTCCGACTGGCTTTCTTATTATGTCACTCAACGGAATATGTACCCACTGCATCAATACAATTCTTCCGAACGCGTACTTTAAAAAATGCAGTAAATGTTGGGCTGCTGCTCATGTTGGTAAAATGGTATCGGACGAAACGTTCACATGAATTTCGTCTCTAATTCTTATTATTTTGGCTTTATGGCTACATGCACCCTTGTTTCGGGGTTGTCAGCTCATTTGGATGAACGCTGCATAGCATCCAAAAGCGCATACTCAGCACCTGTTGTTAATTTAATGACGCATCTACAATTGATAACATGGATCATTAAATTTGTATTGAATCACCTCTCAATTTTATTTTTTTGTCTCATTCTGAAACATTACTACTACACTATGAGTAACCGTACAATATGTTAGATATCTAATCATCCATGAAATTGTATATCAGTAAACGTTCAGCATAATATCCTTAAAAGGCCATTCCCATATATGCATACACACAGATTAAGAAGTTACGACTGTTTGGATTAAGCGTGTTTCGTAAATGACAATAATGTATTCATCGATACCCGATGCTTTCGTATTTAATTATGAAAAACGTGTCCATATAATTATACAAATGTCTACATGTCTACAGTTTTTATATGATTTAATAAAAAAACAACCAAGAATTTCATGATTCAAAATTCAACATTCAAGAATTTTTGATCACAAATAGAACTTACCTTCACAAATTACTTTGCATAGAAAATATAAGGTCATTAAAATGAAATAACGAATAATCATGTAATGTCACCTATAGTCTATTTGAATATTTAGGATCAGTCAATTCGCAGGTGTCGTCAAATCGTAATGCAAGAATAAGTTTCCAAATTTCGAATGAACGTTTTGACGCTGGGATCGGTAACAATCGTTTTGGGAGTGAAATCAAAAGTAAACAAACAAATACCGAATAAAAATATCATCGACAACTAATACGTTTATGCGGAATCGTTAGTGTCGCTCAGTGGCTGATTGCCTGTTGTAATTAATAACGATTGAACACATTATCTTGGGGTTTTGACACATTATACTTTCTACGCACAGGTTGCTCGACAAATTAATCTTGGCGATGGGCTCATTTCCTGCAAGGCTGAACGTATTCCTGATCAAATGAGTTTATTCCAAGTAGGATTAAATCTCAAGGTGTCGTCTCTCTATGCCAATAATTCGCCGAGTTGGAACACACCGTTACTTCTGAAATCAAAGTGGATTCAATCGGCAGCCAACGAACGTTTCATCATCCGTCTCCCACTGAAGGATAAATACGGAAACAAAGATTGTTACGCTCAAAGTTTCGCATAAATATTAAGTTCGTGGAAAAATAAAGTTTCTTTCGTCATTGTTAAAACTTAAACTTGAATTGGGCAGTATTGAAACACGAAAGAAAATAAAGAAATAAACGAATAATTGAAAAAGCGTAAACATACAAATGTTCTATTCGTGCGTAAATTAGTCTTAAACATGAGGGATCCATGATCTTGCACATCACAATCTTCTATATTCTATATCAAAAAATTCCTGGAGATTATATATTTATTATCATTGGTATACTGAATTTTTGGATCTTCAAGGCGCAGTATTTATCTACAAATCAAGGTTTACAGGAGATAAAGATTCATATGTATTATGCTAAAAGGGGATTTCAAATGTTTCGGATTGGAACGCATTATGCGAAAGTTGATTGTCACGACCATCAGAATTGTCTGTCGTGCGATCGTCGATACCGAAGTAAAAATCTTCTCAATCTCTAGTAACAACGCTATACTCTCACTAACCAACCAGCTTGAAATTTTAGAATGTTTAACGTAGTTAAACGGACCTAGGTCCTAGTTTATTAAAATATCTAAGAAATGCAAAGGAGAGCTTCAGCATTCGAGGCACTAGCGAATAAGATTGATACAACCGCCTAACAACTGCGGTTAAACGCACGGGCTTAAAATTTGTTTTGATGCCTAAAGTAAGACTTGAATGCCGGGGTTTGATAGGGTTCGTACTACGAATCTCGATGTTCAAACACGGAGTCACATAAGGGTTTTTGGACAAGCGCTAGAGGCAATAAAGTTTTGTTAAATGACTTATTATTTTTCAAACTGAACTTTAGACTTGAGTGTGAAGATTGTGATTCACATCCCATTCTATGGAGGTAGCAAAGCCTAAAATGCGTTGATCAGCAAGGAGACATTCGACCCATAAATTCAGAATAACTGCACTTTTACCATGATCCGCGTGCGTTGGATGGGTCTGATATAAATTTAAAACAATTCGTGAATAAAAAGCTAGCCGTTGAACACCCAAATGATTCCAAACCAATAATCCATTCGAGAAAAGAAGTTACATATTCACCAATTGAAATGCACACTCTCCGAGTGTCATTTATTTGTATATTTATTCATTAATGAAAAGCAGGTCAAAAGCTGTGCTTGGAAGAGCCACAAAAATATACACCGTTTGGATTGTGAAACATATCGGAATATTGTTAAAGATTAATATCGAACGCGAAAAACATACTTGTTCATGTCGACATCTAGGGATTTCTTGAAAATGTCAAGACTCCCGATTGTACTATATGAATAGTTAAACTGTTACACAATTGCACCTGGCGAACGGAAAATGCATCCATCTTTACTTCGCAAAAATGATCTTAAATGCCTCTATACCAATGACTAATGCTTGCTTAACATTTTACCGAACTTGTCGATAGGTGTGAGACAAACGACTTCAGTTAAACACCAATACCGAAACTTGGCTTTTCACGCAAATCCACGATTTTGAGTTAGGGATTGTTGACATGTCACTGCTCCCCGATACCGTTCATCACGTGGAGGAGGTGTTGCACTTTTTTATGATCAAATGCAGATAACTCACGAATTCCGACTTAGCGCTTCAGTACACGCTATGGTGCTTGTGGACAATAACTATAGGCGAGGATTGCACAATCGGCGTAATTTATAGTCCACCAGCCCCCCGGCAGTGTAAAATATGACTCTGCTAGACAAGGTACGCTTGATTGCCCCGAGATATCATAAAACATTCATGATTATGGGGGACTTTAATCTGGCTAACTTGGTGAAGACTAACAAAATTTCTCAGACCTCCACTGCTGCAAACTTCCAGCAGCCTTTTAAGAAATTCCCTTCGATAATCACGTGGGAAGCAATACAATATTCATAGGGACAGATATGCCTTCCATTTTCTATGTGATCTTGACAACTGAAGACGTATCTGTGGAACAAATTACATAGGATTTTCCGCTAGGTTCTAGCGATCATTTGGTCTTGAACTTTGATATTCTATGTCCAGCAGAAGGGACAAAGGTTACAACAAAAATAGTCGGAAATGTATGCCTATGTAAATTTTTAAACGTCCTAATCTTGATTAAGGATTGACAAATTAAAGTCGTTAAAGTAAATGAGTAGCGGGCTAGCATTTTGACCAAGCTTAACCGGAAAATCAAATTTGACTCAGCATTCGTACGTTAACAGCGTGAACATGCATTCGGATTAAAAATCCGCACTCATAAATGATTTCACATGCGAAATATGTTTTGGAGAAACCGGTTGATAAACAGAAGCACTTAAGAGACCATACGAAACGTCAGAAACCATATTATTTAACTTATAACTGAAGACAAAATAAACTATCAAGCTGATATATTGTCTTAAATGGAGCGGATTGTGAAAAAGCACTGTTCTGTGGAACCAGGAGTTGCGACCTTCCGGACGCACTCTGAAATGACCGCAAATGCAGCCCACACCGCGAATATTCAAGTTAATTATTATGCCACAGTATTTTGTCGGAAGGATAGCTTGGATATACAGAAATAAGGCATCCTGTACCATTGGACACAATAAACATTGGCAAAGAAGAGGTGGTGGGAACTCTACTATCGTTGAGTTTCAGAAAATCCCCTGGTTATGATGAAATTACCACCAATATACTTAAGCATTTTGGAAAATGTCCATACGGACCTCTGATTCAGTTTTTCTGCAAATCGTTGTTCCGATGTGTCATACTCACGGAATGGGAATAAGGTTTATTCTCCCTAATTTTCAAAGGTGGGGAGCGTTCAGAGCTCGCAAATTACAAGCCTGTTAAATTGTTGCCCACTGTATTCAAGTTGTTCGAAAGGATCTCGGCGAACAAACTGAGGAAATACCTTGAAGAAATTGTTATTTTTTCTGTTTTGATCTCTTATCCTTAACCTTGAAGATTGGGCTCGAGCAGTAGATTTTGGGGATACCGTCCATGTATTTTACCTCAACATGTCGAATGCATGTGACCACGTAAACCACAGTATACGCTGGCAGAAGCTGGATCATTGAGATATCAGATACACTATTAGCAAGTTTAGGCAATTACCTGACTGTTGGGCTTGGTCAAGTCTCTGGGGACGGCGCTTCGTCGAAGTCAGTAGCCGTGACAAGTGGAGTGCCACAGGAATCCGTCTCGGACCAATCCTCTTCTTGCTTTATGCCAATGACATACCGGCTCATATCAGATGTAGGATCGTACTGTTAGCGGACGATATATAAGTGTGACCGAAGATAAATAAGCCGGAACACTGCGTAATGATCCAGAAGGATCTGAACAATCTTCAGGTTTGGTCCCTAAAAAAACGCCTATTATTCAATTTCCAAAGAGTCACATGTTAAAACATGGAATATATGTGGAGTTCCAGTATTTTCTTTGTACACAGCCTCTCGTGGCATAATTGACAACAGGACTTTGGTGTTTTATAAGCAACACCCTAGGGATGTAGAATCATTACAACTCCGTCTATCGAAACAAAATCACAGAAATTGTTACTCCCAAAGTTAATTTTCGGTAGGTTCTCTAAACAGACAAACCCTCGATAAAATATGCAGTTCAAGCGTATTTGACATGACTTGAAAACATGTTTATTCTTTGAGAAGTATATACCAAACCGAACTTGTCGTTCGACTCAATGCAGCCCACACCGCGAATATTCAAGTTAATTATTATGCCACAGTATTTTGTCGGATACAAATAGGGAATCAAAGCTATGAATTTATTCAATTATCAACGTCATCGTCTCTTTGATTATTTGATTCTAGTGTGCATTCTTTTAAATACCTCAAATCACAAGTTATAATGCTTATTTAAACTACGGGGCTCGCATAAGACAAGAACTCACACATTTATCCTAACTGACAGTCACTAGCGACTCTAATCTAAACGACACTTTTTGCTGTGCGTGTTAGTTTTACTTGGAACAATCTACCCGATTATGTTGTAAATTCATCAAATCAGCAGAATTTCAAGTGAAATCATGATGCGTTTTTGACCCATAACACGTGCATCGAAGGAAACTATACATCTTGCCCACAATTGGAAAACAATTTCACTTCTTTTGATTTTCACCTGTTTCTTGAACTGCTCAGAAAGCAATCAAATCCCGTTTTGTAAAGCTATATTCTATTTAGACCATTAAAATTGAATTGAACCGATAACCAATGTAATATATATCTTAATGAGCTACACATTCTAATGCTTCTTTGTGTGAAAAGATGTGGACTCTGTACGGTTTAATCTGTAGTTTATTCAAATTTCAAAGTTCAAAGCAATTCAAAGTTTTAATGGTCCAAAAAGCAAATACTTTAAAATAGCCACAGTTTAAAAATATAAGGAATGCATAAAAGCAACACAAATGCTTTAACAACATGGAAAGTCAGCATGTGTATTCAGGTGCGAGGTTGGATTTAGTCAACAAATAATTGACAAGTTCAGCCTTGAACAAGTATAGGCTTGATGCGCAAGTGATATGTGGGGGCAGAGAGTTCCATATAAAACAAACTCGGCCAGCAAATAAAAACCTTCGACAATTTGATCAGGAGTGTGGAATAATTTACTTGTAGCCCTGAGATCTGCTACCACGTGCTTCTTGCCGATGAAACACGCGTACACATGGGTGATTCACTGTATGCAGAATTTCGAACAGCACGATCAAGTCACCCCTGAGATGACGGTACGATATATATATATATATATATATATATATATATAGTTGTTACCTTAAGCGAAATTAACACCGAGCAAATCTTTAATCTGTTGAAAATTGTGGTTCTTGTGATCACTAGAGCTGACATAGGCTAGGTCACGGTGATACTCTCAAAATTTGATTATAGTAAAAAGTTTGTATCAAACCTTGCTAAAGGTACCTATGAAGGTATTGACAGCAGGATAACGACGTAGTTTATGTAAAGCCGTGAGCGGGTGATTTCGAAACACTTGCGCGGAATTGAGGAGGAAATTGTTCAGGGATTAAGGCTCAGGCTATACCCAAAATCTGTTGAGACCCCTTGGTTGAATGGGCTCCCAAAGATACATAAGGTCGGCGTCCCTCTGCGACAAATCGTGGATGCCATTGGATCCTCAAAACATGAACTCCTTCTATTTCTCTCGTCTTTTGAGTACAATAACGCTCAACGAGGATCATATGCTAGTTAGCTTAGATAAAATTGCTTTGCTCACGAATGTGGATAACGCGAGCGCACCATAATTAGCAAGAATGCACTTAATTCAGATGCGACATTTACAAATCGTACAAACTTAGGTGTACAGAAACCCGTCAACGGCATTGCGATTTGTCTGATAATGAACCATTTCTTGGCTAATGGAAAGATATAGAAGCAAAATGAAAGTTTAGAGATGTGTTGAACTATTTCCCCAGTGATAGCGAATATCTACAATGAGTATGATAAAGCTCTTCTTCCAAATATATGGTAGCTTTAAATCGGTGATACATTTGTCATCATAAAGCGTGACAAATTAAAAGCATTTCTTAGTTACCTTACCAACTTGAATCCTAAAATCCAAGTTACAAACAATATTGAGTCGACAGCCGGCTCACTTTCATAATTGGACTGTTTTGCGCAAAAGCAGAATGATAAAATAAACATTATGGTCTATCGTTATCCAATCGACACAGATTCGTTCTTGCGGTATTCATCAGTGCACCCCAATAAGTATTTGAATCAGTTTCGAAATGTCTGTTCTAAAACGTTGAACGCTTGTGCGGCGATGCTACAGATAAAAA
Source organism: Atriophallophorus winterbourni (assembly GCA_013407085.1). Classification (NCBI taxonomy): domain Eukaryota; kingdom Metazoa; phylum Platyhelminthes; class Trematoda; order Plagiorchiida; family Microphallidae; genus Atriophallophorus; species Atriophallophorus winterbourni. The sequence goes on along the minus strand of JACCGJ010011742.1, from coordinate 57,840 downwards.
GCGAGCCCATCACGAATTTGGTAGTCGGCTTGCGGAGCACGGTACCCCAAAGAGCCTAATAAAACGGCAACTGAAACAGGTGTAATACCCAGCACCCAATACGGAGAAGGTTGGTCGTACAACAGTTCCTATACCTTACGTTAAAGAAGCGTCGTGGGGATAAGTAGAATCTTGAATAGCGTAGTTATACGAGTAAAGTATAAAAGGAATAGAATTCCCATATTCTAATTAATGCATTTCAAATATAAAACACTGTCAGGCTGTTCGACAAATTGCGTATATAAAATCAAATCCATAGGTTGCTCAGGAGTATATATCGGGCAAACAAACAGAGAACTCAGTGCTACGATAAATGAACACAAAAATCGAATTATCAATCATTGATAAGCGATTTAGCACAAGCTAAAGACGTACTGGACACAGGTCACAGCGTTGATTTTGATAACGTAGAAGTGATAAGGCGAGGTATAAAACCATACATGGAAAGAGTTCACGTTGTGGCGGTTGAGATAACGAAGATTGTCAAGAATGCAGTCAATAAGGTGGATGGGGCTGATATATCCACAATCTGGCTTCCGGTCCGGCATCGGATAAACATTAAAGTGCATAACCCCTAGTGTGCGCCCTGATTTTGCAATCGAGCTAATTGGTCAACAGATGCGAAGACCAAAACAATTGAGGCATTATACGGCACGTAGGGGTGATGGTGCGTTAGTTGATATTGGACGCGCCTGTCTATCTTCGCGAGCTCATAAACCAAAATGGACTCTGCAGTTTATAACGACCTTAGGATTGATCAGCTGAATGGAATATAAACATGATCTCTGTTCGAATTTTTACCTTGGTCTGACGAAGCTTCTGAGTCAGAAGCTAAACGTTACCCATAAACTAATCTCACCGATTCATTACATACTTTCTTTTTTCATTATTATGGTTCCCCGATCGGCCACGAAAATTTTCCATTACATTGTGTCAATTATTGTTTGCTGCATTTGGTTGCCATATTAGGCTACTGTATTTGTTCTTGAAATTTGTACTCCAGATTTTGTGTTATTTTCTTTGATAGATAATATTTCGATGGTAAAATTTTAACTCGAATTTATCTATCGTTATATAGATGGCAATCATTGAATTCGCTTTAATTGAATAAACGTTTTCGAATTATTTTGCTCAATTTTCTGCTGTTACGCTCCTATGCAATTGAGGTTTGTATGAGTATTATTGTAGTAACGTAGCATATATCAAACGTTGTTTTGAATTCGTCGAGCTCACAAACGTGTGGTCGCCTTGGACGTTACAACACTGGCATTAAATTCTATTATTTTCCATTCTGTTCGGCGCAACTACGTTTATACACCGTTATAAGTGAGTGAAGCAATTAATAATTATTTGTACTGCATACGCGTACATGTATTTAACGGCCGGAAGGTAATTGTAAAACGCGTGTCGTCGTTTAACAGCCTACTGAATATTTCACTGGTATATTTTCTTTTTATATTCTTGCAATCCTGGAAGATGTTCATTTTTAAACAAGTTCTCCGTCAGCTTTATTATTGTGCTGGTCTTTATGTTGTATGAACTTGCAAATGTTGTAGAAAACTGTTTATTTTTAAGAGAGATCTATTGAACGAACAAAAAACATGTCAATCCAAAATCGGAAGAATAAAGCAAATTAATGTAGTTACTACGAAAACGAGCTGGAGTATGCTAAGTAAATATAAAAAAGTTATCGTCAAAATAATTAGGCGACAACATACCTAAGTTGATACTTACAACTTGCTTTAATTTTAGGATGAGCATACAGATTTTGCACATGACTTACTAACTTCAGCAATGTTCATTATTAAATTTTGAAATAAAAGCGCAACATTTGGGCTCAAATTTCTTGTTCTAATATTTTTGTTCGGGTATTCGGGCACTCAAGTTTTCTATATTTTACGACAGCTACTCGCTCCATATTTTATTCCTTTCCCGATTTTTACGGATTATTAATTGAAATTATACTTTTACATGAACAATACCGTTGCAAGCGCTGCGAAAGAGATTGTTCATATTGAATCAGACAGTGTAGTCATTCACAACATGACAACTCATGCGATTGTGATGCAGCTCCATAGGGGAAATCGACCGAAGGAGAGCAACAACAACAATAACCAGATGACTAGCTGCTATCCCAGCGGTGACTTTTATTCTTCCTCCAAACAACTTATAAGTTATCTACTTTCATGAATTGTATTCTATTGGATTGCAATGAAACTAGCTACTACCTGCCAAGTCCAAAAGAATTGAGGAATTCTACGGCACGTATGGTGGTTGTGTATCTATTGATATTGATCGCGCCTGGCGATCTTGAAGACTAGAGACCCGAGCATGTGCTGTGCAGTTCTTACCAGCTAGGATTGATCAGTGAATCAATTTTAAGTTGGAACTCTGTTCCTACTGACAAAATTGGTATGCCGAAGCTTCTGAGTCTGAAGCGAAAAGTTGCCAATAAACAGCTCTCTCCGATTCATTACAAACTTTATGTTTTCATGATGATTATTCCCCGATCGGTAACGAACATTTATCATTGAATTCATGGTTTCTCCCAGTTTAAATTCTTTTTATGATACACTGTATTAATATTGCTATCTTCTCACGTTGTTTAGGAGATAACATTTAGCAATAAACATTTCAGAATTATGAATTTCGAAAGTACTGAAAGAAATGATATAAAACAACTGATTTATTGCAAACTTTCATTTTCCTGAATAAGATTCCCCGATGGGTCACCAACATTTTCCACTACATTGCTAAGCAACTGAATTTGCTGTGAAATATTGTGATGCCACCATATGATAAACACGGTATATTTCATTTTGCAACTTACTGTAACGTACAAAATGCATGTTAATATTTATTCGCAAAAAAGTTACTCTCATTGCGGAAAGATTGAAATTAAATTTTGTTGCAGTTAGACGAGCGATAGACCATGAATGCTCGTTTGTGAGCCTCCAAATATTAAAGATGTTATTGCCGGACGTTGAGCCGAGATACAGATGAAGAGGTCAACAAAACACCGTTTGCCGTGAGTCATTAACAAATACAAAAATATCATCTGAAACCATGAAGGAAAAGTGGAAGTCGATGGTGTATTGTCGACTGTTACCCATTTTCGAATGATAAATGATAACGCAATTTAAAGAAAGATAACAACAACCTTAGCCAAAGCTTCATTTCTTTTAATTTAACCTTCATGGTATTAGATGACTTTTAGTTTTGAATATAAAATGACTCATTGCAATCGGTATATTGTTGACCTCTTCACCCGTATTTCGGCTCAACATGTTGAAGTAAGCTTTTTTTGCAATTAAATCTACACTATTTGGAGGCTCACAAACGAGTATACATGGCCCTATCTCTAGGCTAACCGTAACAAAAATTAATTTCCATAGTTTTGCAATGTGTGAATCAATATTAACATGCGGTTTGCGCGTCACAGTATGTTTCAAAATGAAATATACCATGTTTATCAGTGAGTAGCATTGTGTTAGTGACCGATCGGGGAATCATATTCATGTAAATGAGAGGTTGCAATGAATCAGTTGTTTTATATCATTTCTTTCAGTACTTTCGATATTCAGATTTTTAAAATGTATATTGCCAAATGTAATATTCTAAACAGAAGATAAAAATGTATATACTGAAAAAAATATAAACCTCTGAGCATAGAGGATCGGATTTTGCAGTGCAAGTTTTAAATAAAGTCTTGGACTTTAAAATGAAAGCAACAAAAGGGGTTAGCAAAGTATTTGAAAATATTCGAGACCGATCAGGAGTCCATAATCATGAAAATAAAGTTTGCAATGGATCGGTTGTATAAGTTTTTGGTTACGTTTCGCTTCTGAAAACAGAGAATGTCATTTAAACCTGAACACTGTTCGTACCGACACTCTTGGTCTGACGAAACGTCTGTGTTCAGAAGCAAACATTTACCAAAAACGTACTATAACCGATTCATAACAAGAGGGGTTATTACGTACTACAAAGGCGACATACTAGGAATTTCTTAGGCAATTCAAGTGTAAATGAAGGCTCAGTGAGTCTAGATTGATAGATGAGATTCATTGAAACCCGTAGGTGGAATACGAAAATCACATCACACCCTCAGTCTCTATTGTATACTTGCTTTTGTATTTTGACCGTCATTTCCATTCTATGATATATTTGATCAGCTGCATTATGAAGGACATGATAAAAACCAAGTTCAAACTTTATGATCACTGTTGCATAAGACTGGTATGATTAAACTGTTCCAACATTATCCACGTTTCCTTAACAATATATATATATATATATATATATATATATATATATATATATATTAATATATAATTATCTGCATGTACATAAGTTACACAATTCGTGATCGTCATTGCAAATCATTTTAAATTAGGCAGCCGTAGTAGCATCGAGTATTGACAGTGAGTTGTGTAATTGATGCAATCGTTCTTGTGGATCTCACATAAGATCTTACAGTAAGCATGTGTCGAAGACTTTGTACAATTTACTCATTATTATCCAAAATATAATTCCGTCAATGGATTTCGCAAGCCCGGCTACCAAAAAAGGATGGTTGAGCGTAGGACTAGCTACTCTACATTGCACAATTCTTCTAGCTACAAAAACGTCAACACGATTATTAACAGACTACACGGACCTGAGTGAAGATGAACGCACATCTGTAGTGTGTATGGCGTCGTATTGTGCAAGCTAAAGTCCTCTGATAGGCGTCAGGCCTTTAACAGACATCTTCACGACGACCGCAACTACTATCGTCACACGTAACGTCCTGTCAATGTACGATGCTTGATTTACAATAAAAGTGGTCGCAGAGCTGAATAAATATAACATCACCCTCTTAGGAATCACGGAGTTAAGATCGATGGGCTCAAAGCAAATGCGACTAACTTCGTGTTAATTACTGTTGTACACGGGCCACGAGCAGGAAAAAGCCGCACATTCTTTGATATTGGCAATGATGCTATTTAAGTCGACACAGATATTGATCATTGGGAGGCGCTCAGACCACGGTTTATGACAGCCTTCTCCTATACAGCGAGGTAGATTTTCAAAATGGACAAAATCCATTGCTACTTCCAGACAAACTACTGTGTAGAGAAGCAGAAGGAGGAATTTTTCAAAAGAATATTAATAATTATACAACGAAGATAAGAGAAGGAAATCGTCATTTTTATGGGTGACTTCAACGCCAAGTTTGGCAGGGCAAATGATGGTATGGGGAGATCATGTGACAGCAAGGGCTTTGAAAATAAATGAGAACGAGAAGAGATTCGCCGAACTATGCACGACAAAATATTTGTTCATCAGAAGTAGTAAATTTCATCACATAGGAATGCGCAAGGGTTTCAACAGATTAGTCGACAGACAATCAGGTCGCCCACGTATGCATCGGAAAGTAGTTTAAACGCACCATTCAATATGTATGCGTCAACAGAGGAACTGAAGTTGCTTCCGACCATCATTTGCTTTTTGCTAAGTTGAAGCAGAATTTGAAAGAAAAACTGGATCAACGAGTCCAGCCAACGACTGCGATCCATTAAGATAAAACAGAAGTGGTAGAAAGTGAAAGAGGCGGTGGCATCGACATGTCAAGTAGTTCTGTGCGTTAAAGCATTCATGCAATTTCAGTTGATCTCTGCATAGATGGTACAGAAAATAGAAGAAAAAAAAATAAAGCAATGGTGACAAACAGCTGAACGGAAGCGAACAAATCGAAAGCACGAGAAGAACATAGGGAAACATATAGAATTGTCAAGCGGCCTTATAAGCAGACAATCGGAAATACGTAGAAACACTGGCGATTGAAGACGAAAACGCAGCGCATCAAAACACAACCAAGCATCTCTATTCCGTAATCAAGAAACTAACAGCAATGTTTGCTAAGCCAGAAAGGTCAGTGAGTGAAAGAAATGGAGAAACGATAGCAGACGCGGGAGGACAGTAAAAGAGGTGAATCAAGCACTTTCAGAAATTGCTCACCAAATAATTTCCTTTAAACTCACTGGATCTACTGCCCGCTGAAAGCGATCAGCTAATTAAGCGCTATGCACACACAAAGGAAGAAATCTGCAGTGTCATTGGGCAATTAAAGAATGGCAAGGCTGCAGTACCAAACAACATCCCAGGAGCTTTAATAGCGGACGTCAATACCAGTGTTGCGCCCTTCCATTCATCATCTGTGAGATATGGGAAGATGAAGTACCAGCTAATTGTAAGGAAGGCTACCTTAACAAACTTTGAAAAAAGGCTACCACACATCCTGTTCCAACTACAGAAGAATAATGCATTATTTCATTTCAGACAACGTTTAACACCTCATCTTGCGGAACAGTATTAACGACGCTGTTGACCCGACTTCTGAAGGGAGAGAGTGTGCACAGAGCAGATCGCAACCCTGAGCATCATTCTAGAGCAGTTCCTGGCATGGAACTTGTCACTTTATACGGATTACCAGAAAAAATCAACATTAATAGGAAGTCATAATAAAGGATGACCTGCACAATAGTGCAGGGCAGAAAACACACTGACACTTTTGAAATAATAACCGGAGTGAGGCAAGCCTGCTTACTCTTTCCTTTCATGTCACCGCTGGCGATAGACTGGATCATAAAGATATCTGCCCACCGGACGCCGAAACGCACTCAGTGGACACATTGGGAACAATTGGACTTCACCGACCATCTTACTGTTCTCGCCTATACCCAGACCAAATTCAAGAACACACTAGCAGGATCTGTAATGCACGAGCTGACATCCATCAGGTGCAGAACATCTGGATCTCCAGCGAGATCAGCATTGCATTACAGATCGAGCTCTTCAAAACACCATCATAAAGAAAATCCAGATCTACTTCAACACCTATCTCAAAAAGATCTAAAAATCTGCTTGCCCGACAAGATCAGCAATATAGAATTGTGGCCACGAACGAAGCAGTATCTCTGTTGACAAAGGGACGCTTCAGTGTAGCTAGCGATGAATTGGCCACCACCCCGCAAACATGCATTTAACATCAACATACAATCCAAACCTAGAACCCACCAATGGAAAAGAAAGAGGCGGCGACCTGTAAAGTCCTGGCGCACTGACCTATATGCAGTCGCCAAGAAGATGAACAAGACACGGGGACAATTGTAGAGACTCGCCCTGAATAGTGATGCATGGCAAGAGCAGGTTAGCTGCTTGTGTCACAGACTGGACCAAAGTAGGTACTCTGGAGAAAGAAAAACGAAACTGCTCCAGCTTTCGTGGAAGTATTATCCGTTGTGTGTACATCATCGACTAAAAAGATAACCTTGTCAGGTTTGCCGCTAAAATTAGCGCGCTGTCGCCAATACGACATGGCACATTCATTGGTCTGCGCAAATCTGAAACGTTTGAAGGACTGTTGATAAAGTAATTAGCAATAAACAGATTGCCTTCTATTTAATGTATTACATTGTTATGTAGGCAAACTAAGATTCGATCTTTGCAAACTGATAATCAACATGAAAATGTCACCTGGTACATAAAATCAAGAATCAAGATTCAATATTTTATGATGAAAAAAGCAAACGTTTTGCATATACCATTTGATGACAGCTATAAAAAAATACAGAGTATGTAATCCAAATTCTATGGAGGCGTTTGGTTTGTGCTTGTTCATATAAGGTCAATATGTAGTGCAGATAATGGAGTGCTATTTGATATAAACATCCGGTGATTGTAAATTTCACAGAAAGCAAGACGCACGGATAAAATATGACGTCTACAATCGAGTCTTGAGAGCCGTATAATGAGTCAACTTGAACGACTTCTTGTTTTCTTAATAGAAATAACTTTCATCATATCACAAATAGAATGGTTTTTCATCCGCAGTATTTTAAATGTTAGTATCATGTCTCTTCAACGTCTCGTTTGTGTGAAGTCGGTCGATCCCAGCATGACCATTCGCTCTTCGTATGGAATATGCTGCATGCAATTAACTAGCCCCGTCGCTCGTTCGTACATTTACCCAGCAATTCAATGTATTTACACAACCATGGTATTCATGATACCGCTTGCACTGCTGAATACATACTAGCAATAACTATTCCTTTTCCGGTTATTTTAATCCAAATGTCGAGTTACTTCTCAGCGCTGGTACAATTTAAGTTTATATTACCACGTTTATATATATGCTCGTAATGTTGGCCAATTTGTAACATTTTGTATTTGCGTATGATGAAACTAATCTGATTTACTCCAGACAAGGGACACGTGGCATCCAAATCCTCGTGCAGAATACAACAATATTCACTGGATTGAATTCGCTTACATATGTTCATGTCCTCAGCTAAAACAACCATCTTGTTTCGTACTACTTGTGCAATATCATTTATGCATAGCAAGAAAAGGCTAGATCCGAGAACTTAACCTAGAGCAACGCCGCTGGTGGCATTGGTGCTTTTTGATAGATCCCCGTCAATACGGACTCGCAAATGCCAATCGGTCAGATAATCCATTATCCACGATACTTATGTTCCTGTTATCCATTATTACACTAGCTTTGCAGAAGCAGGCTGTGGTTGACCTTTCCGAATCCTTTTGATACATCAATATAGCAAGCATGAACGGAGTATCCTATGTCAAGAGACGTTGTCCAATCGTCCAGAGTGAGGGGTATATTTGAGAGACAAGATCAGTTTCGGCAAAACCCATGTTGCGCTGCCGATAAAAATCGTTTAGCTTTAAGGTGACACGCGATACACTCATTTAGGATGTGCTTCATAATTTTCGAGATGCTGGGAAGCAGATTAACAGGCCTTTGTTTTACCATGTCGGAACGAAGGTTACAATTGTCAATTGGTGTTATTACACGAGCTTTCCATGTTGTCGGTACGCAACCGTCGCAAAGACGTCTGCTGAAAAGCTCAGCTAGACTGTATGAGAGCTCTCTATAAAATGCACGGAGAATTACTGGGTTAATGTTGGACCCACCGGGAATTTCCTCGTATTTAATCGCCGCAAGTTTCAATCCACAACGAAATGAACCACGGTGAAATATCCACTGTTTAGGGCAGAGCACTTGAGAGTAAAAGCTCGCAAGAGCATCCGCTGTCGTTTGAACATTAGCAGTCATTCCTTGTTCTGTCATGAGCGGAAAACACCTGGTTTCACTTTAGTTCTTTCATTCACAATTTTGTACAATATTTTGGATTATATTCCATTAAATACACCATGCGTTGCTGTTACTGTTGTTTGTTCCGCCGAGAAATTGTTGGCAATCTTTTCCGTATTCAGCAAAATTGAAACTGCGGGAGTAGCAAGATCACAATGAATGGTAAAGGCTCTTCATTTCAGGTAAATCTATTTTATGGTTCTACTGTGAACATAAAAACGGAAGATGTGCACATCTTTGCCTAAAGTAAATCGAGAGTTTTATTGCATTTGAAGGTAGTTCAAAAATGAGTTATAATTTGTATTCGAGTCAAGGAAATCTAGTTTGACCTCGTTTATTTCACATATTGCTTCTTTGAGTTTTTAAAAGACGACTTTACGGATGACCTTCGTCTCGTTTCTGTGTCTCGAAGCACTGCAGATGTAATCGAACTCGAGCACCATTTCGTCACGCCACCCCAATAAAGCATCGTCGGCGAGTGCTTCGATGGCCGGCGCGTTCGAAGTCAAAACATGGTCCAGATTAGCTGGCAGATCTGTTCCTTTCATTCGTGTGTTGTTGAAGATGTGGATTTACAAGGGTACCACGTCAAATACTTCGCGACGTTTGTGCTACAGTGAGCTCGTTATATGCTGGCCCCTTGAGTATACTTGCGGAAGTTTGAAGTCCCATGTGATTATCATATGACCCTGCTGTCGTCATGAATGTTTCTTCAGACTGGCAAAATTGTGTAGCGTCTTATGCCCGACCAGTCTCTAAGGAGACAGCTGATTATTTTGTGGTCTTCCAACAGATTTAACACTTTTTGTGTCTTTCCATCAGATACAGTGTAAGCTTGTCGCAAAACCTTATGAACGTACTTTCCCCAACCCCCTTGATCAACAATGGTCATCAGAATTATTCTATGTTAACTCACTCTGTATTTGATTGAAAAACCAGACAAATAGATCAGTTCTGTCGGACGACCACAACAAAGGGTTCTGGCTTTTTCTCGAATGGTCGGGCATACGACGCTACACAAATGTGCCAGTCTGGAGAAATAATCATCAAGGCTTAATCGCGATCTGACAAACAGTGGACGGTAGCTCAAGCTGAGAATACAATGACGATAGTCCTGGGTTTGAATCCGACCAGATACATGCTATACACTGCTGATGCGCTGAATTTAGTGCGAATCCGCAATCTAGTGGACCTTTGTGATCAAACTTTGTGATTATTTCGAAAAGGCTTTGTAATGATGAGTAGTCGCAGTGGAATAAAATATATTTACACAACGATGGTTTAAAATAGAGGGCGAGGTGCTGTGAATATGACAGCTCGTGATTGCTTGAAAACGCTGCTAGTGCTTGAGCATTTCACTTATCCATACTTAAGGCATCAGATTAATTTATGCGGCTCACGTAAGTCTGTTGACTGTATACAACAAACTGAAAAACACACTTCCCTTCCTTGGTAACCCGTTCATTATTGGCGACGACGAATATGGTTTCTAAAATTTGGACTGGTCGTTCATAGATCAACAGATTAACAAATGCACAATGTAGATTGATGCTCCTCCGTCGTCACCTAAACGGTCACGCCGAAATAGAGACATGTTGTGCAAAGAGAGTTCATCTTCTAAGGCATGGAACCACGTTTCTGTTATTGCAACTATGACTAGCGCCATTTCATTACAAATGTCGGACAATTCGATTACTTTATTGATAACGCTGTTTCCGTTTGTATAGATGAACTTAATCATATGTTTCGTGAATAATGGCGGGAGTAATAAAGTTGAAGTAGTAAAGTTGAGCCTCAACACTAATTGTAACGTTTATTATATTTTTCCAAGTTGCGATTGCAAGGCACTTCCCGATAAAATAAAAGACGATTGAAGAAACAAGTTTTCACTTAGAAAATAATCAAAAAGTAATAAATAGAAAAATATGTGAAATCAGGAGTTATAGTTATTTATAAAAATAGGTGATTCATTCGATAGTAGAAAGCGTGTCGTACACTCAACAATTAATGAGTAAGTAATGATGTGTAAGACAAAGGGACGTGAGCGCAATAATATATTAGAATTTTTTGTTATGTTATCCCATCATCACATTTTTCATCAGAGACTCCACACGATCTGATTAGTGAGATCTACATTCAGGTAGGGATAATGACTTCAGCATCCGCAAACCTCGAAATGAGACAATAATCACAAACACTATCTTCACTACTATGGAATATGTGGGATATTATTTGTTTGGAATGATATTGTTGAATCATTTTGATGGTAAATATCAGTGAATATGAATACTTCTCTTTTTTGAATGAGGTGCGTGGAGAGTATTTTCGGTTTGAGAATATACAAAAACTCTAACCAACCAAAGTTGGGTTTGCTTGTAGATTGCAGTTTACCTAACCATGTATGTAATAATTCGCAATTATACATGATAAGCATGGTTGGTTGTGGAAAGGAGCCATTTGCTAATGGAGATATATTGGAGCAAATATTTGCAAATACATAAACAAATTTGGTTATTAGACATAAGGCAGTTAACTGACATAAGTCATTAGAAAACGCGAAATGGATTTGCCATAAACCAACAAAAGTTAATTGTTTTGCAAAATCAAGAAACTATGTGAATTGAATGTTTTTTATACATTGTATTACATGTGTTACAACTGTCAACTCGATATGTAGGGTTCGTACAACGTACCACGATGTTCAAACAACAATCACATAATGACTCGTGGTCGAGCACTCTTGGCGTTTTGGATGACCAAAGTGATGTGTTGCTCACATCCACCGAAATTGCATTCCACTTCTACTTTCTTTTTCCTTAATATGAATCCCTGATCGGTGACGAAAACGTTCCACTATATTGCAAAGCAACTTAATCTTTTAGGAAATATCGTGATGCCCTTCTCTGAAAATCAAGGCCTAGTTTAGTATGAAAATTACTTTGACGTACAAACCGCATGTGAATATTTATTAAGACAATAGTTAATCTCATTGCGGAAAGATTGAAATTAAATTTTGTTGCAGTTAGCTGAGCGATACAACGAAGTTTATTCGTTTGTGAGCCTCCAAATATTGTTAATGTAATTGCAGAACGTTGAGCCGAGATACATGTGAAGAGGTCAACAAAACACCGTTTGCCTTGAGTCATTCATAAATTCAATTTTAAAGGGCTAATGATGACGCAGTGTAACGAAAGAGAACAGCAACTTCGATAATTCGTCATCCCTTTCAAGTTATCCTGCATGGTTTTAGATGAAAATCGGTTTGAATTTTAAATGACTCATTGCAATCGCGATAGTCTTGACCTCTTCAGCTGCATCTCGGTTCAACCTGCTGGAACAAGGTATGATTTTTGCAATCACATCTACAATATTTGGAGGCTCACAAACGAGTATACATGGTCACATCGCTAAGCTAATTGTAACAAAATTTGATTTCAATTTTTTGCTATTTTTGAATCAATATTAACATGCGGTTTGCGCGGGTAGATTATTATGTTTGACTCCACATATAAAATCTACTACATGTTGATCTAGAGAATGGGTTTTCAATCTATTTACATAGATTTGCTTCAAATGGCAGGAAGTAACAGCATAGATTAGCAACACAAGGATTATCATATGTAATTTTGAAGTATCTGTAACTAAACTTTATCGAACGGACAATCTTATCGGCCAGTTCTGAGTTTTAGAATCATTAAGGTTATGAAATGTATATGGATCGTAGTGTCTCAAAATATCTGAGAAATGCAAAGGAAAGCTTTAGCTTTAGCTTTCGAGCCTCTAGCGAATAAGTTTGATACAACCAGTTTAAAAATGCTGCTAAACGCACGTCCTTAAACGTTGTTTTATGTCCAAACAAATTCGTGAATGCCACAGTTTGATAGGGTTCGTGCAAAGAAACGCAATGTTAGAACAAGGAATTATTTAATGGGTTTCGGAAATAGGCTAGAGTTGTTGAAGGTTTTTCAAATGGCGTATTATATAGCAAACTTAAGCCAAGACTTGAGCGAGAATATCGTGTTTCGTCTCGTGTTCGAGTGGGGCAGCAAACATAAATTGCTTTGAACGACATAGAGTCATTCGACTTATAAATTCAGAACAACTGAGCTGTTACCATGATCCGCATGCTAAGCAACTAAATCTGTTATGAAATATCGTGATGGCACTCTCTGAAAAACAAGGTATAGTTCAAAGATGTGTTGCTCACATACCCCAGAACAACTGAGCTGTTACCATGATCCGCATGCTTTGTAAGAGTCTGAAACAAATTCCAAACAACCCGCGAATTGAAAGCGAGCCGTTTAACAGCCAACTTATATCGAAACAGATAATGCTTTGGAGAAACTACTTAGCATTTTACAACAATCGTAAGGTGCACTCTGTCATTGTCATTTGTACTGACATTCCTGTAAAAAACTATGTAGAAAAATGGAACGTAGGGTGTGGAATTATGAAGCTTACAACGGCACTGCTATTAGTATTGACCCGTTTTACTAGACCGGGTAATTCACCTCCTAAAAATGAATTCAGACTGCTGAGGGTTAACATAGAAAATGAGTGTGACCTGTAAAAGGTTCTAAGTTCCATATCTGGCAAGCAAACCTGAGGATAAACAGTGAGCTGAGCATGAATACAGGTGATAGAGGTGTGTTCTTGGTGTTCTTGGATGACTCTTTAACAATAAAGAGTCTTTAAAGAAATTCCCTCTTATAATCACGTGAGAAGCAATACAAGATTGAGCTGGACAAATGTGTCAAATGCTCGATCTGATCTTGACAAAGTGCACTAAATTATCGTGGCAAACAAACTTATCAAATACCTGGAAGAAAATGATGTATTTTCCTTTCCTGTTTTACTAACCTTCTCCCTACTGTTGACGATTGGACACGAGCAGTATATTTTGGGGATAACATCTATTAGTGTTACCTCGATATTTTGAAAGCTTTTGACCGCGTGAACCACAATATTCTCTTGTAGAGGCTGGATGATTGTTTTATCATCGGGTGACTATTAGCCTGTTTAAAAAATTACGTGACCGATCGGCTTGTTTATGTCAATTTTGTTTTATTTGGATTATGTAGCCAACTCAACAAATCATCAGATGTAAAAGGGAAGACATGACGCATTTTTGGTCATGACGATTGCACCAACGAAAGCTATTCGTATTAAACACTTGCATCTACATTCGTCATCGAACACGATTCGTGCCATTTGGATTTTTACCTGATTCTTGAACCGCTCAGTTAGCAACCAATTACCGTTTTGTAAAGCTTAGTGCTTTTCAGATAAACATAATTAAATAAAGTTGATTCGATAACCAATGTAATGTGTGTCTCAATGCGACAGATGTGAGCAACATAGTACAATGCATTCAATGTATCAAATGATGTGGAATCAATATGGTCTAAGCTGAAGCCTTTGTAGTCGAGACGATTATATCTTTGTGGTTCGCACAAAGTAACTCGTTGCGAAATTGTATGTCATCTGTTGTTGAATATCTCGTTGGAGAGAAACTGATGTGCTGCGGGAATGAGTAAGCGTTTCGAGTAGTTGTCCAAGAACCACTTCGTGATTCTGTGTTTGAACACCGTGCTTCGTTGTTTGAACCTTAAGTAATAGTGACATTCAAGTGTACACTTGTTCACCATTTATCCACTTTTTTAAAGCTCACTGAACCTAACATTACTGTCTCCATCAATGACGTCAAGCAGCCAGAAACCGTATACCAAAACACGCATTTTCGAATTTTGGTTTGAAAATTGTATTCAGTGTATTGATGTGATCTTCGCAAAAAATTACGTCACGCGTTAATATTATATGTTACTAGATTGAGCAGCAATCCAGCCAAAGCTAATCGATGTCACTTGCGTGTTTCGCAAAGATCGGTGCTTCGACTTATATTGTTGCTGCTCTGGATGAATGGCTCACATAAACCAAACTGCAACAAGATAGTTCAGAATGCCACATACATAACCATATGGAGCAAAATCAGCAACGTGACATTACGGTCCGAATATTATCTGTCAGTGGAGAACGCTTGTGCAAATTTCAAGCGTCTAAACAATTATCGGATACGTATTGCACATAACATTAATTGTTGAGTGTACAACACGCTTTTTTACCATCTCATGTATCACTTATTTTTATAAATAACTGTAACTCCTGATTGCGCATATTTATCTACTTAATACGTTTTTATTATTTTCTAATTGAAAACTTGTTTCTTCAATCGTCTTTTATTTTAATGGGAAGTGACTTGCAATCTCAACTTGGACGAATATAATCGACGTTACAATTTGTTTTTAGGATCAACTTTACTAATTCCATGTTGGAGGCACAAATCTATTTCTCTGCGAATGCACGTGCATCTTATGCCAGCGATAGCCAATGTGTTATTAGTGTGATGCTTAAAATGCAAAGTATTGTGCAATGTCAGCAATCGATTGGAATATGCTTAGGACAGATCGTTTATTCAAAATTCAAGGAAATTTGAATGCAATTGGTTTGAGTAGATTTTGGAAACATTTAACTTCTGACACAGAAGCTTCGACAAAACCAAGGGTGATAGTCAGGACAGAAAACATGATTAAGTAGTAGTCAACCCACCACCACTTATTTGACCTTACCGCTAAACAGCCTATAGTGTGTCACGTTTCGCGGGAATGATCAGGATCAGTAGTGGCGCAATGTTGATGACACATTTGTTATCATCAAGCTAGATCGGTTAGAGGCTTTCTTCAAATATTTAAATGAAATAGGCCCATGTGTTACTGTCACAAATGAAGTGGAATCATGCACAGGCACACTTCCATTTTTGGACTGTTTAGCACAAAACGTATAGGCGAAAATAAAAACTTTTCTCTATCGGAAAACTATCGATAAAGATGCTGTACTAAGATAAACTTCCGCTCATCCAAAACAGGTTTTCATTCTAAAGCTCGTTGCGTTTTCAATGAGATAGAACACTTGTGCAGCGACGAAAGAGAACGAAAACAATAAAATTATAAAAACGTATCAAGTAGATAACTATGTGCAATCAGGAGTTACAGTTATTTATAAAAAATAAGGGATTCATAAGATGGTAAAAAGCGTGTTGTACACTCAACAATTAATGAGTAAGCAATGATTTGTAAGAGATAGGGATGTGAGCGCAATAATATTTAGGAATTTTTCAGTGATGTTATAACATCATCACATTTTTTCTCACGAACTCCAAACGATCTGTTTAGTGACATTTACATTTAGGTTGGGACAATGACGGTAGCATCCGCAAACTTCGAAATGAGTCGGCAAATCACAAACTCAATCGTTATTACTATAGAATGTGCGGGATATTAATAGTTTTAAATGATATTGTTAAATCATATTGACGTTAAATATGTGTGAACTAGTATACTTATCTATGTTGAATAAGCTGCGTGTAGCATGTTTTTGTTTTGCGTTTATGCAAAAGCACTTACACATCATAGTTTGGTTCGCTTTCAGATTCCGGTTTACTTAAAAATTTATGTAGTAATACGGAATAATACTTGATGAGCATGGTTGATTCCTGAAGTGAACGATTTGTTAATGTAGATAAATGGCAAAATATATTTGCAAATAAAATAACAAATTTATTTGTTAGATATAAGGCAGTTAACTGAGATAAATCATTAGAAAACGTGAAATGGATTTGCCATAAACCAACAAAAGTTAGTTGTTTCGCAAACTCAAGAAACTGTGTGAAATGAATGAATTTTATACATTGTATTACATGTGTTACAACTGTCCCATAGATATGTATTTTTTTCCGTTTATGTTGACATTGCCATGCTTGTTGTGTTTGCGAACATATATATTGAACAGCATTCGCAATTTGTGAATTCTATATATAATCCGTACGTATGTTGGAAGTGGTAAGTCACCAGTGTGAGCGATACGACGTAAGTGAATATAAGAGAATGGTAGTGCAATGGCCACTTATAACGGGAATCAAAATAATTCTAGATTTTGAAAGTGTTCGTCACCGTTTTGCAAGCTGTCTATTCGATAACGCACGATCTGTTAAGTGTTCTACTAAAAAGATCATCATTGACATTAAAAATAATTATAACAAACGTCACAAACTTGATGGCTTTTGACTCCCTTTGGCACCAACTTGGAATGGGATTTATTATTACATCACAATGATTGAATCAGTAAAGGAGAGGTTCAATCTGCAATTAACATGGAGGTTTCACAGTGACATGGGTATACTAGTAGTAGATAAATAAATAAATAAATAATATATATATTAAATCTTGCATAACACATATATTTGATGTCAAATTTAAGTGGTACAGGTTATGCGCTCATGACGCTTACAAAAGACCATTAAACTTTGTCTCTCACATTGACTTTTATTAGCGCCTGGAGCACGTGGCCAAGAATCACATATTGGTCATCTATTTGACCATCGTGCTTCATTGTAAGAACTCTATTAAACTGTGACATAGAAGAATAACATGTTCATCATTGCACCATTGAACTGACGTTATTATCTCCATCTGATGACGGCAAACAGCCAGTAACCGGTTGTGGCGTGTAAGCGATAGGGTTGTGAGCACCAAAATATAGTGACTATTTCGATTTGTTTCGACTAATGAAATGTCAATCAAATATACGACTAAAATTGCGCGTTTTGTTGAACATCGATTAGATTGTTCTGCCCGAATCAAAACGTTTATCACCAGAAACATACATGTGATTTTGAAGTACAACCAAGGTAGAAATCGACCGTATAGGGCCACCAACGAAAACTATGGAACATCCAAATTTCAAGTTGAAATCCGATGGTGCAATACAATGCATGCTTATGATTGCTGACATCTATCCACTCTTGTGATGAATTAGTCTTTATATTGGAAGGAATTAATTTAATCTATAATGCAAAGTACTTTGAGTGGAGTCGGTTAGAGTAGTTTTTGGGTAACGTTTCACTTCTGGATGAATGGCTCACATAAACCAAACGGCAACAAGATAGTTCAGAATGCTACATACATAACCATATGGAGCAAAATCAGCAACGTGACATTGCTGTCAGAATATTATCTATTATCTATATTATTATTATTATTACCTATTATTATTATTATCTATATTATCTAACACGGGAACATAATTAAGTAGCGGTCAACCCACCACCACTTATTTGACCTTACCGCTAAACAGCCTATAGTACGCTTACCGTGTTTCACGTCTCGTGGGAATGACCAGGATCAGTGGTCCATTTTCCTCACCGTGTGTATCCAAATCAATCCGATACAAGTGAACACGGTCAATGTCAGTTGACACAGCTGCCCACATACGTAAAAGTACATAACTAACGGGGTTAAGGTTAACCTATTTTTGAAGAAATTAACTAATAGGTATAAGGTGAATAATAACTATTTACCGTCGCAGTAGTGCCGAGCGCCAGATTGTGGAGATTTCTACCCCATCCACCTTATTGACTGTCAGTGGACCTGCCTTCACAATTTCGACCGCTTCCGCATGTAGGCGTTCGCTATACGGTTTAATACCGCGTCTTAATATTTCCAAATTGTCTAGATCGACGCTGTGGCCCGTATCTAAAACGTGCTCCGCCAAGGCGGAATCACGAATAAGGGATTGATATTCCCTCGCATCCCGGGGCTGTCTCCGTACACGCTTCCGGTGTTCTTCGATTCTAGTGTGAATTTCCCTGGAAGTCTGGCCTATTTAAACACCCGAACTGTCCTTGCAGTTGATTCTGTAGATGCTGTTCCTGACGCTAGATAAAGGTGTCTCATACTTGAGGTGCATCAGAACCGAACGGATAGTTTTCCCTTTCTTATAAGTCACGCGTATGGCCGCCCGGTTAAAGATTCTAAGTATCGCTTCAGATGTGCATTATACGTAAGGTATACAAACTGTATCTCGCCAATTTTTCTCCGATTTTTCTGACGGGTATTGTACCTTCATCAATTGGCGTTTTACAAAACGTTTTGGATAACCGTGGTCAATGATCCTTTGGCTCACCTAACGATGCGCCTGTTTACGGTCTCTTTCGTCGCTGCACAGGTGTTCTATCTTATGGAAAATGGAACAAGATATGGAGCTAAAGACTTGTCCTGGATGAGCGGAAGAGTATCGTAGTACAGCATCTGTATCGATAGGTTTCCGGTAGACAGAAGTTTTTATTTTCCCGTCTACTTTTTGTGCTAAACAGTCTAAAAAATGGAAAATTGATTTGAGCATGACTCAACTTCTTTGTGACGAAATCAACGGTCAATTTCATTTGAATAATTTAGGGGAATGCCTCTTACTGATCCGCTGGAATAAAAACAAATGTGTCCTCAAACATTGTGTTACCATATTTGGCTTCAAGCCCTTCATGTTGAGAGCTTCGTTTCGAAATGCTCACATATATGATCGCAAGTAAGTATGGAGATATCGGTGATGAACGCATCGCATTCATTCCGTTCGTCTATATAATTGCTCTCATTAGATATTGAAGTTGTGTTGATTCATGGTAACGGCAGATCGATTACCCCGTGATTATTTTGCTGGACGCTCGAATTGTACGATCTAACAAACTGGCCATCAGATTCCAAGGCCAGTCAGATAGCTTGTAACGCACTAGTTGTATCGACGTTGGTAAACGAAGCGCTAACATCAAAACTAAAGAGACGGTATTGATGAAGAGTCATCCAAAAACACAAAGAACACCAACAACATACCTCTATCACCTGTTTTCATGCTCAGCTCACTGTTTAGCCTCAGGTTCGCTTGCCAGATATGGAACTTAGAACCTTTTCCAGGTCACACTCATTTTCTATGTCAACCCTCAACAGTCTGGATTCATTTTTAGGAGGTGAATTACCCGATATAGTAAAACGGGTCAATGCTAATAGGCAGTTGCCGTTGTTAAGGTCTATTCCACACCGTACGTTCCATTTTTCTACATAGTTTTTTACAGGAATGTCAGTTTAAATGACAATGACAAAGTGATTGTTGTAAAATGCTAAGTAGTTTCTCCAAAGCATTATCTGTTTCGTATCAGTTGGCTGTTAAACTGCTCGCTTTTAATTCGCGGGTTGTTTGGTATTTGTTTCAGACTCTTACAAAGCATGCGGATCATGGTAACAGCTGAGTTGTTCTGGGGTATGTGAGCAACACATCTTTGAACTATACTATAATAATCGCCTTTAACAACGCTTCAACCATTGATAATTTCTTGTTCTAGCATTGCGTTTCTTTGCACGAACCCTATCAAACTGTGGCATTCACGACTTTATTTGGACATGGAAAATATGTTTAAGGCCGTGCGTTTAGCAGCATTGTTGAACTGGTTGTATCAAACTTATTCGCTAGAGGCTCGAAGGCTGAAGCTTTCCTTTGCATTTCTCAGATATTTCAAGACACTACGATCCATATACATTTCGTAACCTTAATGAATCTAAAACTCAGAACTGGCCGATAAGATTGTCCGTTCGATAAAGTTTAGTTACAGATACTTCAAAATTGCTTATGATAATCCTTGTGTTGCTAATCTATGCTGTTACTTCCTGCCATTTGAAGCAGATCTATGTAAATAGATTGAAAACCGTTTCTCTAGATCAACATGTAGTAGATTTTATATGTGGAGTCAAACATAATAATCTACCCGCGCCAACCGCATGTTAATATTGATTCAAACATAGCAAAAAATTGAAATCAAATTTTGTTACAATTAGCTTAGCGATATCACCATGTATACTCGTTTGTGAGCCTCCAAATATTGTAGATGTAATTGCAAAAATCATACCTTGTTCCAGCAGGTTAAACCGAGAAACAGCTAAAAAGGTCAAGACTATCGCGCTTGCAATGAGTCATTTAAAATGTAAACCAATTTTCATTTAAAACCATGGAGGATAACTTGAAAGGGATGACGAATTGTCGATGTTGCTGTTCTCTTTCGCTAAACTGCGTTACCATTAGCCCTTTAAAATTGAATTTATAAATAACTCAAGGCAAATGGTGTTTTGTTGACCTCTTCACATGTATCTCGGCTCAACTTTCTGCAATTACACCTACAATATTTGTAGGCTGACAAACGAATAAACTTAGTTTTATCTCTGGGCTAACTGCAACAAAATTCAATTTCGATCTTTCCGAAATGAGAGTAACTTTTGTGTGAATAAATATTAACATGCGGTTCGTACGTCAAATTATTTTTCAAACTGATATATGCCTTGTTTTTCAGAGAAGGGCATCACGATGTTTCCTAAAAGATTGAGTTGCTTTGCAATGTAGTGGAACATTTTCGTCACCGATCGGGGAATCATATTAAGGAAAAAGAAAGTAGGAGTGGAATGCAATTTCGGTGGATGTGAGCAACACATCACTTTGGTCATCCATAAGCGCCGAGAGTGCTTGACAACGAGTCATTATGTGATTCTTGTTCGAACACTATGCAACAGTGGCATTCAAGTATATCGTTGTTTACCATTTATACACTGTTTCAACTGAAACCAATCTTACTGTATCCAACTGATGACGGCAGCAGCCTGAAACCGGTTGTGGAGTGTAATTTTGGGGGATGTCAGCAACGCATCGGTTTAGTTCACTGTACATTATCATGGTCATCGATGTGACAATGTTTCCAGCACATTTTAGCTAGTTCTTATTATCATATCATTGATTGATATTTACTGGAATTGCGTGGCTGCATACCGATTCGATTTTTGTGTTCACTTATCCAAGTACTGATTTTTGCGGCTGTTTGCCGAATATATATTACCGAACCACCCTTACTGTTGATTTTGTATACTCTGTTCATCGCGCAGCCTGCGTAAATGAGGAGAGTGCTCCCTGTTTTATGTTACTGGTATAGCTGCATTATTCGATATTCGACTTATGTTCGCTGACACTACTTTAACGTTAGTTTTAGAAACTGTTGCACAACAAACGTTTTCTGTTCGCGTGCTTGATATTTTACTCGTTTCGGTTGGTATTTTATTTAGGCTCTCAGGGTAACCATGATTAGCGAGCCGACGACTAACTTTGTCATTGGCTCGATTTTTATCGGTTTCATCGCGGCACAAGCGCTCAACTATGTACAACAGCGATTTCGCAAATGAATTAAATGCTTTTGGAAGTGCGCTGATGAGTACCACAAGACCGCACATATGCCGATTGGCTTACGATAGACCGTACTAATTATTGTACCATTCTGCTTTCGCACGAGACATTCCGATAATGAAAGTGTCCCTTCTGTCGAACTGTTTGGATCCGAGTTGTCAAGGTAACTATGAAATGCTTCCAATTTGTCGCGTTTTATGATAAAGAATTTATCATCGACTGTACCACACCATATCTGTTGCCGATGATGGGTTCTGCGCTGGTTAAGATCGACCGATGCAATCAATATCCACTGACGCACCACCAACCCGACCTGCCGTATAATCCCTCAATTGTTTTGGTCTTGGCAGCTGTGAATGGCATTTGCTGACCGATTAGAATTTCGGTGTGAATTTCCCTGGAAGTCTGCCCTATGTAAATACCCCAACTGTCCTTACATTCGTTTCTCTAGATGCTGTTCGTGACGCTGGATAGAGGTTCTTATACTCCAGGTTGATCGGAATGGAAAGGATAGTTTTCCTTTTCCTATAAGTTACGCGTATGGCCGCCTGGTTCAAGATTCTACGTATCGCTTCAGATGTGCATTTTACACACGGTATGCAAACTGCATCACGCCAATATTTCTCAGATTTTTCGGATGCGTATTTTACCTTCATCAATTGGCGTTTACGAAATGTTTTGTATAACCGTGGTCTATGAACATTTAGCTCGCTTCGCGGTGCGCCCGTTCTTGTTCTATTTCGTCGCTGCACTCGTGTTGCATGTTATGAAAAACGCAACAAGCTTTGCAACCAAAGACCTGTCTTGGATGTGCGGAAGTGTGTCTTAGTACATCATCTGTATCGATAGCTTTCCGATAGACAGAAGTTTTCATTTTCGCGTATACGTTTTGTGCTAAACAGTCCAAAAATGAAAGTGTGCCTGTGCAGGATTCCACTTCATTTTTGACAGTAACACATGGGTCGATTTCATTTAAATATTTGGAGAAGGCCTCCAACTGATCTCGCTTGATGATAACAAATTTGTCATAAACATAGCACCACCACCATTTTGACTCGAGCCCTTCATTGTTGAGGGCTTTGTTCTCTAAATGCTCCATATACATGTTCGCTAGTTCTGATGATATTGGTGAACACATTGCCAACCCTTCTTTTTGTGTATATAATTGCTCATTAAAAACGAAGGTGTTCATGCTTAGGCAGATCGATGCACCCTTGATAATTTGCTGGACGCTCAAATCTGTACGATCTGACAAACTGGCATTAGATTCCAAGGCCCGTCTAACTAGTTGAATCGCACTAGTTGTATCGACGTTGGAGAACAAAGCTCTCACATCAAAGCTAACCATTATTTCTGCGTCATCTATCGATACCGACTTTGAGCGTGCTGCAAAGTCATGTGCGTTCTTGATGAACGAGGCTGTATTGGCGGCTAAATGTTTCAACAAATAAGCCAAATGTCTAGCCTACTCTTGCGCGGATGATCCGATACCGTCGACGATAGTGCTTAAAGAAATGCCTTCTTTGTGTGTTTTAGAGAGGCCATAGAACTTCGCAGTTAGAGTAGAATTTGGATACAGGTTATAGCACAAGGCCTTTTCCAAACTCTCTTTAACGTCATGCAAATACCAAGAGACTGCCATTTTGCAGTTATTCATTACCTTTTTCATTTCACCATTATCTATCCGTTCATAAGGGCCTCGGATAAATGATCCCCAACCTTGTCTTAATAGTCGCTTTTCTTCAAAATTTCCGTTACTTTACCTTTGACAGCCTTAGTAATGGCTATATTTTTTATCTTGTTTCCGCGTAAGAAGTGCATGCCTTTCGTGTGAATCAAAGTTCGCAACGCTTTGTTCCTGGTTTTTAATGACACCAGCAATACAGTTTTTTACAACGTGCGCCTGTTCACTATGGAGTGCATTTAATGAACCCTAAAACCTTTCAAAAATTTATAACATGCAGAAATTTCAGCCCTTTTCCAACAATCTTTGTTCCGCTTGCGAAAGTTGTCGATTAGATAAATTCAAAACACTAGAATACTGGTTGCTAGATAATGACTTATTAGATTTATCTGAAGAACGTTTATTATAACACTAGAATAACTTGTTGAACCTACGGTTTTGTCTTTCTCCTATTCGCTCCGTTTGTGTGACTGAAAACTCCGAGTGTTTTTCACAAGTTCTGCAGAAATCCGCTCCGGATAATTCAACTCGCAGTTTCGACATCATCCTCGAAACTTTCGATCGAGCGGCCAATAGGGTTCCATTCACCCGGTGAATCCTTTGTTTCAAAAATACTTTGGATTAGCTCGCGGCAGCCTTTGTCGATTTGCGGGAATTATCTTGAGGTTTTACCACCATATCTCTCGGTATTACGCCGCGCTGGTTGCAACGACGGTTGCAGATGCGGTGGTTTACCCATCTGGCTTTATATTCCGCTGTTCTCATCAACTTACTGGCCAATTTTCGAACACGTGGCTCGTATGAATCAGCAGTCGATTGGAAATGGTTGGGACCGATCGTGTATTCATAATGCAAGAAAATTTGAAGGCAATCGGTTAGAGTAGTTTTTGGGTAACGTTTCACTCGTGACACAGATGCTCCGTCAGACGAAGAGTGATAATCAGGAAAGTGAATATGATTAAGTAGTATTCAACCCACTAACAAAATATTTGACCTTACCGCTAAACAGCCTATATTACGCCTACAGTGTATCACGTCTCGTGGAAATGACCAGGATCAGTGGTTCGTTTTCCTCACAGTGTGTATCCACATCAATCTGATACGAGTGGACAGGATCAAGGTCAGCTGACAGCCGCCCATATACGTAAAGGTACATAACTAACGGAGCTCAGGCCATTTTTGAAGAAACACAAAAATCTAATCAACTATTAGTTATAAGGTTAATAAAAACTGTTTACTGCTCGAGTCCAATCGTCAAGAGTAAGGAGAAGGTTAGTAAAGCAGGAGAGGAAAATACATCATTTTCTTCCAGGTATTAGATAAGTTTGTTCGCTACGATAATTAAGTGCGCTTTGTCAAGATCGGATCGATCATTTGAGACATTTGTCCATCTCTATCTTGTATTGCTTCTCACGTGATCATAAGACGGATTTTCTTCAAAGACCCGGTATTGTTAAAGAGTCATCCAAGAATACCCAGAACACACCTATATCACATGTATTCATGCTCAGTTCACTGTTTAGCCCCAGGTTTGCTTGTCAGATATAGAACTTAGAACCTTTTCCAGGTCACACTCATTTTCTATGGTAACCCTCAACAGTCTGGATTCATTTTTTGGAGGTGAATTACCCGGTCTAGTAAAACGGGTCAATACTAATAGCAGTGCCGTTGTAAGCTTCATAATTCCACACCGTACGTTCTATTTTTCTACATTGTTTTTTTCAGGAATGTCAGTTCAAATGACAATGACAGAGTGCACCTTACGAATGTTGTAAAATGCTGAGTAGTTTCTCCAAAGCATTATCTGTTTCGGTATCAGTTGGCTGTTAAACGGCTCGCTTTTGATTCGCGGGTTGTTTGAAATTTGTTTCAGACTCTTACGAGGCATGTGGATCATGGTAACAGCTCAGTTGTTCTATGGTATGTGAGCAACACATCTTTGAACTATAACTTGTTTTTCAGAGAGTGCCATCATGATATTTAATAACAGATTTAGTCGCTCAGCATGCGGATCATGGTAACAGCTCAGTTGTTCTGAATGTATGAGTCGACTGACTCTATGTCGTTCAAAGCAATTTATGTTTGCTGCCTCACTCGAACCCGAGACGAAACACGATATTCACACTCAAGTCTTGGCTTCAGTTTGCTATATAATACGCCATTTACCAAACCTTCAAAGACTAGCTTTTGTCCGAAACCCATTAAATAATTTCTTGTTCTAGCATTGCGTTTCTTTGCACGAACCCTATCAAACTGTGGCATTCACGACTTTATTTGGACATGGAAAATATGTTTAAGGCCGTGCGTTTAGCAGCATTGTTGAACTGGTTGTATCAAACTTATTCGCTAGAGGCTCGAAGGCTGAAGCTTTCCTTTGCATTTCTCAGATATTTCAAGACACTACGATCCATATACATTTCGTAACCTTAATGAATCTAAAACTCAGAACTGGCCGATAAGATTGTCCGTTCGATAAAGTTTAGTTACAGATACTTCAAAATTGCTTATGATAATCCTTGTGTTGCTAATCTATGCTGTTACTTCCTGCCATTTGAAGCAGATCTATGTAAATAGATTGAAAACCGTTTCTCTAGATCAACATGTAGTAGATTTTATATGTGGAGTCAAACATAATAATCTACCCGCGCCAACCGCATGTTAATATTGATTCAAACATAGCAAAAAATTGAAATCAAATTTTGTTACAATTAGCTTAGCGATATCACCATGTATACTCGTTTGTGAGCCTCCAAATATTGTAGATGTAATTGCAAAAATCATACCTTGTTCCAGCAGGTTAAACCGAGAAACAGCTAAAAAGGTCAAGACTATCGCGCTTGCAATGAGTCATTTAAAATGTAAACCAATTTTCATTTAAAACCATGGAGGATAACTTGAAAGGGATGACGAATTGTCGATGTTGCTGTTCTCTTTCGCTAAACTGCGTTACCATTAGCCCTTTAAAATTGAATTTATAAATAACTCAAGGCAAATGGTGTTTTGTTGACCTCTTCACATGTATCTCGGCTCAACTTTCTGCAATTACACCTACAATATTGTAGGCTGACAAACGAATAAACTTAGTTTTATCTCTGGGCTAACTGCAACAAAATTCAATTTCGATCTTTCCGAAATGAGAGTAACTTTTGTGTGAATAAATATTAACATGCGGTTTGTACGTCAAATTGATTTTCAGACTGATATATGCCTTGTTTTTCAGAGAAGGGCATCACGATGTTTCCTAAAAGATTGAGTTGCTTTGCAATGTAGTGGAACATTTTCGTCACCGATCGGGGAATCATATTAAGGAAAAAGAAAGTAGGAGTGGAATGCAATTTCGGTGGATGTGAGCAACACATCACTTTGGTCATCCATAAGCGCCGAGAGTGCTTGACAACGAGTCATTATGTGATTCTTGTTCTAACATCCTGGTACGTTGTACGAACCCTATGCAACAGTGGCATTCAAGTATAACCTTGTTTACCATTTATACACTGTTTCAACTGAAACCAAACTAACTGTATCCAACTGATGACGGCGGCAGCCAGAAACCGGTTGTGTAGTGTAATTTTGAGGGATGTCAGCAACGCGTCGGTTTAGTTCGCTGTACGTTATCATGGTCATCGATGTGACAATGTTTCCTGCACAATTTCAGCTAGTTCTTATCTGTTTCAAGGCCCACTGAACTCAATCTTACTGTCTCCACCTGATGACGGCAAACAGCCAGAAACCGGTAGTTGATTGTAATTTTGGACGAAGCGAGAAAAACATCATTTTAGTTTAATGTACATTATTGAGATCAACACTGTGACCCGTGTACAGCACATGATTAGCTGGTTGTAATTCTCATATCAGTGATTGATATTCACTGGAATTGCGTGGCTGACTCCCGATTCGATTTTTGTGTTCACTTTCCCTCGTACTCATTTTTCTGTATGTTTGCCCGTACATCCCTTCTAGTTAATTTTTTATTACGCAACTTATCGCGCAGTCTAAAGGTGTCTGAAGGTGCGCTAAACAGAAGCGTTTTGTCAAATGGTCGTATTCCGAAAGATCTACTCTACGGTGAGTTGCAATTAGAAAGTCGACCATTAGGCAGACCGCACTTGCGGTACAAAGATGTTTACAAAAGAGATATGAAAGCTCATAACACTGACATCGCAAGGTGTGAAGAACTTGCTCTTGACCGCTCACTTTAGAGGCATTGTGTGAAGCGTCGTCTGCAAGCCGGGGAGGAGCAAATACAGATCTTGGCTGCTGAACGCAGAACACGCCGCCGGCGTGAAACTGATGCAATACAACAGAGTTCTGACTATCGTTGCAAGCGCTGCGGGAGAGATTGTTTCTCCCGAATCGGACTGTTTAGTCATTCAAAAAGTTGCAAAACATGGAATTCATGCGATGTGATGTACATCCATGGTCGACATCGACCGACGGAGGCCAACACCCTTACTTATCCTTGCTTACTCTTCCTTAACGTTAGTTATAGAAACTGTTGCACACCAAACGTTTTCACTTTTGGGTGCTTGATATTTTACCCGTTTCGTTTCGCATTTAATTAGTCTTTTAAAGTAAACATGAACAGCAATCAGATGACTAACTTCGTGTTTGGTTCTGTTTTTTTTCGGTTTTTTCGCTGCACAAGTGTTCAAATTTATATAACAGAGATTTCGGAAAATGGATTAAATATTTATTCAAGTGAGCTGATGAGTACCACAAAACCGCATGTATGTCAATTGACTTACGATTGTTGAACCCATCACCAAACCTTCCTTTTGCTTATATAACTGTCCAATAAACAAGAAGTGGTTCATATTCAAACAAATCGCTATACCGTTAACGATTTGCTTTAAACTCAATTTCGTACGATCTGTCAATGTCGCGTCTGAATTAGGTGCATTTTTTGGCTTATTCTAGAGCGCTCGTTGTGTTCTCATTCGTGAACAGAGCGCTTACATCGAAGCTAACCATCATATCGACCTCGTTGAGGTTCATTGTATTCAAACGATGAACGGAATCAAAAAAGTTCTCAATGAAAGTATCCGTGTTCCCGACTAGCGGTTTCAACAAATGAGCGAGATGTTTTGCTAATTCTTGTGTTGGCGATCCAATGCCATTCACGATAGGTCACCTTTTGAATCTTCGAGAGTCCGTAGAACCTAGGGGTCTGAGCAGATTTCGAGTATAGCCTGAACCATAATCACTGACCAAGTTCCTCCCTAATTCCGCGCAGCTTTCTCGAAACCACCCGCTTACCGTTATTCATAATGGATGTGGTTCTACTGCTGTCAACATCTTCATATTTACCATCAGTAAGGTTTGATTCAACCTTATATCTATATTATTATTTTGAGAGTTCCTCTGTGGCCTTGCCTTTTTCGGCTCTAGTGATCACTATTCTCTCTTCCATCCGCAGATTAGGAAGTGCTCGCTGTTCCTCTTGCGTGTGGCTAAACCTTGCTGGCTGTTGTTTCATGATAATACTGACTCTACATTTGTGTAGTGCGTCCGATCGTGTGTCGGTAGCTGAGTTTATATAAATTTTACGCATGAAATAATATCATCCGGTTTCGAAAAATTTGTACTTAAGGAGAAGTGGAGCCTTTTTCCAACAATCTGTGTTCGGTCTGCCACTGCGGCCTATCTCATAAGTAATTTACTTTAGAATATTGTTTTGCACTATTTTCAAAAGGACAAGTAGAATTACATTTATCATTCAATGATAAAACAGCTTCGAAAAGCAAGATTTCATTACGGTCCACAGAGTCAATCTAGACAATGAAGAGAAAATAAGACGCCTTATTAAACAGTATAACGAACGTCGGCATTTGGAGGCGTTCGAAATTGTCAAGGCGTTCAATAATGTGAATGGGGCAGAAATGTCCACAATCTTGCTTGAGACACTGATGCGAAGGTAAATAGATGTTATTCACCTCATATCTAGTAGTTGATTCACTTTTTGTTTATCTTGAAAATATCTTAAAATTAGCCCCGTTATTTATGTACTTTTACTCATTTGGGTCGCTGTGTCAACTGACCATTACACTGTTCACTTTTATTAGTTTGATGTGGATACACTGGTAGGCACATCAAAACTGATTCTGGTCATGCATACAAGATGTGACAAACTGAAATGTAATATAGGCTGTTTAGCAAATCATTGCTGGGTTAGACTAATACTTCATCTTGTTCCCTCTATTGACTCTCTCCATTGGTCTGACAAAGCTTCTGTGTCAGGGGCGAAACGTTACCCAAAACCTGCTCTAACCGATTGCACTCATTTTTTCTCATTGGAAAACAAACGTTTAAAGTGTTTAGCAGCATTTTAATTGGCTAATCGTTATACAATAACATATATAAGCCAGTTAGAAAACATATCAATGATTTTTACAACAGAAAACATGAATTTCGCGACTGTCGTCGTAATTCTTTTCGGTAAGTTTATTTGTAAAGAAATAATAAATGGATATAATGACCTTTAAGGTTTTCTAATTTATTTTTATATTATTCATTAGTATCTGTAAATTTCACACGAAATAAATTACGAATCATACATATATCGAATGTTAGATCAGACATGTCAATATGTTTCAGTAGCATACGGATCCTTGTCGTACTGCACCAAACTTATGTGTGTAAACAGCATGAAACCGGCCGTGTGATATGGGGTGTGGTGAAGTGCATGCAAACGAGCATATTTATACATCTCTATCTATTAGATGATCGTTTGTTTTATTAGTACGCTATTTAAAATAAATAGTTAAGTATCCTGCGATATTAACATGTTTGTTTACATGGAAAACATTTTAGATGTCGTGTTTAAACTTGCATATGGGGAGATGAATATCAGTAAGTTCTATCTACGAATACATCAACGATTTTTGTTTAATGTTCAATAATTATTTACAAGGAAATTTTCCGTGAAATACTTCACATTTCGTTATTTTTGAAAATTCAGTATTTCACTTTGAGATGACAGCAATGTAATATAATATTAGACTACGGTATCACAAAAATGTATAGGTTCGTCTTTCAACAGCATATTATCAATTAAATTTTGTCACTCCCAGATCACAGGACAAGATTCAAATATATGGACTAAACCTTTATATTCGCCTAGAAATGTATATTATCGATGACATTTTTCGGCTCACTTCAAAAAATTTAGATGAACACTGATTGAGAAAATAAAAAATGTTTACTGGTTTACACAATCTACCGTTTGTGCAGCCACTGTCTAGATTCTGTTTGTGCACTATTGAGCGCAGGCACGTACAGTACAATCCGTATGGCCTGTCCTCCACTCAGACACCTCTATAAAATTGGTTACAACATCTCGACCGGCTATCACAATCTGTAACTTCAAGTACCAAACTCCTGATTAAACTCTCGCCGTAACTTTGACGAAGTCCCTGTTTGTTTTTTGTTGAATAGTTTAACGCCAGAAATTGCTTCCTGGTGAAACTCGAAAGTGCGATTTCGTGAACTCATATACGTTTATTATATAGTGTTGCACAGCTATTTGCTTCATTCACCATAAATTTTGAAACATTGAATCTGATGAAACACTGTAGCCGAACTTCGACGTTGCTTCAATTTCAAACATCCACCAGTTAATCATTTAATCAACAACGTTATAATGCGAGCCACCTTTCATGCAATTGAGCAGTCAACATTCGAATAACTGATTGGCTTTGTGGAATAAATCCCTGAATATGAATTTCACAATATACTCTACACACGGCATTCAGTCGTGTTACCAGTGCTTCGTCAGTTGCCCTTATCGATTTAATTTTTTTAGCACTTGAGGGTGATAGATCGATTTTCGGTAAGCATTGCCAGCCAAAACCAAACTCCGTTTCTCATTGGGGATTCATAATTTATTCCCTCATTTCAGTTGGCAGCTACAACAGTAAGAATTATGCTGAAAACGACGAATTCTAGTTTTTAGATTGATGTATTCCATTATGTCTGTAACAGTGGAAGCACAATTTGAATATTGTGCAATCGACGCATTAATGTCGCAAATATATTACATTCAGCATGCTGGTGAACGCATCACCCAACAAAATTTATCGATGTTTGTTACTGATATAACACCATAAATTGAAAGTGAATGAATGTCACAATTGTTTATTGAGCAAAAAAATACCTGATCATATTTACATTCTGAATAATACCTGACAAATATCTGACAGCTAACCACGCTATTGTCTATGATCTTTATATAATTTAATGTTTAAAAAATGGTATTCGATAATATCGGGAATAAGAGATATCATAATGTGATGAATTTGTAACTCATGCGACATTCATACTTTTCTTTTCTTCCAAATCATCGAAGCAATGAAAGGTGAGATTCGAAAATAATAGTAGTAGTAGTAGTCTTGGAAAAAATAATATTAATAATAACACTAATCGAAATTATGTGGACAAACGGATTGCTGATGCTTTGCGGATGTAGCTTAATTAATTATGTTATCGTGTTTTATACGAATCTTGATATGGCATTCGCATTAGAAAATCGACCATAGACATAATATTCTACTTGAAACAAATTTGGAACAAAATGTTAGAAAGAACTATGACTTCGTGAGGTGAAAATCGTCTTCAAAATGCTAGATCGGTTAGGTTGCTTCGCAATAATATATGAAATCGTCGCTTTTGGACATGGCATGTGGGGGTCGTTCCACTTTAACCGTCAATCTTCAGAATATATCAAAATTCGATGTGTTGTATAACAAGTTTATGTTTTGTCGATACGCTTTTCGAAATTTCTTCTCTTTAGCGCTTTTAGGACAAAAGACGAATATGCGCCTACCCAAGCTATTCGACCCAAATCGTTGAAAATAGGAAACAAATATCTGTAATCTACCAATACGTGAGATGCTGTTTGCAGAAGAAGTAGCCGTAAATGCTGACACAGACCAGCTGCACTAGTCACCAAGTTTCTCCTGTTTTCCGGAATTAAAACAAATCGTGTTGACAATCAACATGTACATCAATGAAGTTCACGGCCAAAGTTTGTTATCGGCTTGAAGCGCCACGGTTAACATTATCATCTCGAAGCAGTACATCATTTCAACTGTGTTGCCTCAACAATTGTCAATAACCTCTAGATATACACGGGAATTGATAATTTGTTTTTTAAATTGTTGACATCCTACCACGAAAACGTATAGTGAAGACAAATTTGGTGGTGTACAGCACGTGCGTACTGAATGTCATGATGCTAAGCAATGTAAATGTGACCGTGAACGAAAGACACCAAGGAAAACCGATTGCTATCAACGAAGGAAAAAATGCTGAATTCAAATGTTCGTATACAGAGAACATTCATCGGTACAACGTAAATACCTGTACACTATACTGTTCATGTGAAAAAATAAAAAAATCGTATGCCAAATAAAATATTCAATTGTAAGGTGAAATTAGGAATTTTTTTCTACGAGCGATCGGTATGAAAGATTTGGACATTGGCTTCAATATTTGCAAAGCATTTGCTATTGACCGTTGAATTTTGATGCGATGGCTGATTGTCCAATGGATACGTACATTTGTGGTCTATCTAAGTTTAGTGCTTCTTGCACAATCGTTTCCTATTTTAAAAAACGAGTATTGCATGTTCGGTTCTGTAATCGCTGAGAAATATGTCATTAAAATTTAATAAAACTGGGTTAAATAGAAAATAAAAAGAAGAGGATGGAAATAAGTTATTAGTTTAAACAATTTTTCAGCGAATGAATGTAAATAAATCACACATTTTTTGAATAAGAATAACGAATATGACGGAGATTGGTAATGTTTATTTGAAAACTATGATATTGTCAGTCACATTCAAATCCAAAACCACTTCGTCCATAGCGACATCACGCGTTTTGCTGTTACGAATCTATTGCATGGCTTAGTATAAAAATGATAACAAGTTCTAGT
The DNA here is from genome assembly GCA_013407085.1 of Atriophallophorus winterbourni. Taxonomy (NCBI): domain Eukaryota; kingdom Metazoa; phylum Platyhelminthes; class Trematoda; order Plagiorchiida; family Microphallidae; genus Atriophallophorus; species Atriophallophorus winterbourni. Next base: position 23,923 of record JACCGJ010011742.1, on the reverse strand, counting down.
AATATCGTAGGCATTGATAATTTTCGATTGTTCAGCCATGTATGGCATGTATGATGAAATTTACGTGTATACTATTCCACCAATGTTGCAGTGAATCGTAAGTAAATAATTTGCATCAATATGATTCATATATCCTCTAAATGATTTTCAATGTTGTCTTCGTATTTTCATCCAAGTTTGACTTTTGTATACGTGACAATTGTCGGAAACACCAACGAACACCAGCTTTTGGTGAAATCGATATGGCGGTGCATTAGCGTAGATTGTTCAGATTTAACATATGTCACCTTGGATTGAAAATCAACAAACTAAGTCTATGAATATTTATAATATCCGATTATTAGCGATGGATGGCAATTTGTGTAACGCTATGGCCTTCTAATCTGTAAATCAAATTCAAACTGTATGTCCTAAAAAGTACGGTACGCACTGTCTCTATCTAGTTTGTTGCGATAATTTGTGTGAAAAGATTTTGGATAATGTTTTCGTAATTTTCAGATTGGCGGTGTATTCGATCTATCATTTTCATGTGATAATATTAATAGAATTTACCTGCTAACAAATTCTCTCGAATTAACGTATACTTCTTGCTTCACACAAGTATTGATGTACGCAAATGTCGACGTGAATGAAGATATCCAGGAGGCAATGAATTTCGGTTCCACAAAGGATCTGCTCGAAAGACGTTTACATACCGTAAGTAGTTTTCTGATAATCCTAATTCAAGTTACATAGTTAACACTCGTGTGTTCCATCAGCACAAATTTAAGAGTGGTTGGTCAATTTTAATATAACAGTGGAGTTGAAAATTCACATTTTGATGGTTTATAAAAACATGTTCACGTTTCGTTGCAGATGAATATGACAAATGTTACACAGTTGAATTTACAGCGATACACGTATGACCGAGAAGGACATGTTTTGCATTTTGTTGCTAAAATTCATGCTTTAATTTTGAGACATGGCAAGTCAATCCCAAAACACTCAGACGATTTTCGTGTCAAAGTCGAGATTGGAAATCCTGAATACAATGTTGTGTCCATCACTCCAGAGAATTTCAAATTATCATATAGTGAGTGAAAATTTATACGAATGTTTAGATCTTTTTAAAAAGTTTTACATTAATGCAACATACAAGGAGGTGTTTGATTCTAGATAAGGAAAAAGTAGGAGAATATCGTGAGTTTACATTTGCATTCAGACAATAATATAAATACTCCAAACTTGCATTAGAAATCCGAAATATTATACTTGTTGTCGAACAGTGATTCAATGAATAATCGTTCTTATTTTTCCATATATTTTTTACGTGATTTTATTTGCTGCTGGATTATTATGGGAGTATCTGATAACGCTATCGATGTTGCTGTTTAAGTGTTTCATTTCCGCTTTGGAAAATCTCTACGAGACTATGTAAAGACTATGTAAAGAACCGAATGATGACTTACGCAATTTAAAAAACGATGTTAAAAGAGGAATCTATCAACACATTAAATCAAATATCACAATGCGTAACATGCAAACCGTCTTCATATAAGTTCATATTTTCCTGGCAATATACCATTGAATATTTGCGCACATCATGTAATTACGCATAATGCGTTTAAATAAAGCACATACATTTTGTGTGCTAAATGAAAGTGTTAAACTTTGTGGAATAATCGATGGCATACATGTTGAATATGATGTGGAATGGTTATTAAGGCCTTGCTGTTTCAGTTAAATAACTCGTATTGATATTTATTCTCACTCTCGCAGAATTTCAGTACGTGTCACACTTCTGCGTCAACAATACTATACAAAATGGTCGAAGATATCTAACAGAAACTACTGCTAGAAAATTCTTATCACCAGTCAGTGAACCTTTTTTATGTTAATATTTGAACATTTGTTTGGGTTTTTAACAGATATTTATATCTTTGAAAATACAATTCAATAAGTAGAACTTTTCAATTCGATCAGATTCAATACCACTGAGGTTTTGGTATCTCGTCGCTGTAATTGATTTTTTATGGAATATGTTTGAGTTAGTATGCATAAGGAATAAACCGGTAGGCGATTAAAGAATTGAAACGAATAGCCATAAACCTAATATTAATCATTCATATGCCTGACATTGTTCAAAAGAAGTGAATTTACCTGCTGGTATTATTTCAAGATTCAGTAGTCAATAATTCATGGTCACAACACCACATGGCTTCACAATGACGATATCATAGTAAATATTCGTTCATGAAAGTTAGATAACAAATAAACATGTGATTACAAGTATAATCCATTTGAATACCAATTATGAGTCATTCCGTGGGTTGTGCAACAAATAAGTGTCTGAATTTTGAATGAACGTTTCGAGGCTAAGATCTGTAACGAAAGTTTAAATGAGAGCAATTCAAATGAAACAGACACGTACAGAAATGAAATATCGGCGAACGATGATACCGAAATGGTAAAATTGTAGTGTCTCTTGGTAGCTGCGTGTATGATGTGACTCACAGTATTTGAATACATGTTTGTAAGTTAGTAACACAGAAATCTGAAATCGTATTGGAAAGGAATTTAGAAGTGCCAATTATGCAACCGCTCCGTGTACGTTACTTTCCGGAAAGTTCTTACTAGTTTAGTTGCATGAAGGCATATATTATCACGCAATAGTATATTCTTTTTGACCATAGAGTTGAAGCTCGTGTTGCATGATCCATGGTTGAAATTAAGTAGGCTCACATGATGGTGGGCAACGTTCCAGGTTAGAAGGTTTTGAAAATCCGTCGCTGCGAACCTAGAAGCTTGGTCAGGGGCTGTAGATGACCATCTGGCCATATTAAGTTTGTTAGAGTGTGACTCATGAAGTTCCGATTCTTTGGTAGTAACCTCTCAGAATGTAATCAATGGTATATGAATGACGTTCTTTTTATTTCTAGTTAGTTGATGCATTCCTGATTCACACTCCTAATAATGGCGTTTAAATTCCATTAGCAGTAGCGTGTACGTCAGAAGATGTCACTGTCTGTCTAGTTTTGCTAGATTGATAGATGAAACAAATACCAGGACAAATATCTCCAGTGATAATTAATACCAAATCAGATGACAACGAGTTTTTGCCTATTGTATACGCTTTGTCAACCAAGCGTAAAACGTTACAGAACTTGCTTGAAGAATTAACGATACGTTTCGATACGTTGTGATACGCCTCGGCAGTTGACCACTTGATGTTCAAAATATAACCAGTAAAAGGCGAGTAATAAGATCGCGTGGATTTCACGCGGATGTTTACACTCATAATAAAAGTTAATATGACATCATTTGCTCTATGTGATTACATTTCACACGTACATGCAAACGAAATCCCTAAATTAATCAGTGGGATTTCATGAATAGTCAATCACAATGTTTGATCATAAATGGTTTATCTTTGGTGAAGAATAAGCCATATTTCAAAGTATCAAAATGCTTTCTTCTATTTTTGCAGATTCAACCGCTCCTCGACAAGTACAATCATGTTGACGTTAAGATGAATCGCTTCGGAAGACAGGTTAACGAAAATATGGTCTATGGTACGCTGGTTGATTTACGAAGTCCAAAGAAACCGAAGAATTTCGACGGTGTCTGGTTAGATGAACCTTGGGTTTTGTATCCCAAACTGTTCCACGATAATCTGGATAGGCCACGTAGCGGATGTCAACAAAATTTTGAATTTGAATTTTTACATGAGAACGGTGAGTTTCATTTGTGTTCATTTTAGCTGACATCGAACTCAATAATTGAATTTCACCGCAACATTCCAATATCAAATGGTCAGATAATTGTAATCTACTCTCAATTGAACATTGGCTAATAATGTTCCATACACATTTCATAGTATGTAATGGGAAGAAATGCCAAAAATACATGCTTTTCCAGATGAACTAAAACCGTTGTGTGCTTGGTTGAATGTTTTATTCATTTCTAATTCCAATGAGGTTCTCCGGACGAAAAAACAGGTCATGCGTCGTCTAAAAGAAAGCTGAACAAAATTTTGACGAACAATTTTAAAATCTTCAAAATATTGTCTCACAATTAATTATGACGGTGCAATTTTATTTGCGTGGCAGCAATTGGGTTCAAAATGTCCGCATGCACGAATTGAAAAAAATATTGATGAGACTAATTTTTACTAAAACTTGTGAAATTTTCTATATTTATATAAAGCATTGTTTTGTTTAACTGACTTGCAAATTGGATGAAAATGGATCGACCGTTTGGAGTATTAGGAAACGCAATATCCTGTCTTCTCTAATTAGACTGAAATACAAGTTGCAATTATGAGGTTTCCTGATTCATCTAGGATATGGAGTATTTTTGTCATTGAACTACGATTACTAACTAAACCGACGCCAAATTAAAGCAAAGGTTGATGTTTTTAGTTGATATTGAATATTTGACATATTTTGGCAGACGCAAAATCATTCTTTGTCTATTCCTATAACTTCGGCTAATTTTACAGCATTCGCCTAATCTTTTGGATACATTTCGATCTTTTTTACACAGTATTCTATCTTTTTTAAATCGATTTTGATTGATGAATTTATATTTCACTCGTTCGTCAACTACAGCAATCTGAATTAATTGTCATTAATGTATACTTTATAACTCAATGCCACTAGCGGAACCTAATTTAATTGGTGAGCGTTACGTGTTCAAACCCATTTCCACGCGCTTCATTTACTGCGCTTATAACTTCAAATTATACTTAATCACTCATTCCTACGGTCGATAAAATGTCAAAAATGTCAAATCAAAGCTATGAATTTCTCTCACATTACTGTGTTAAAAAACAATAATTTTTTGTTATAGGTCTGACGTCGTTCAGTCTGTAATGATGATCAGAAGAAATGATCTGTTTCACACATGGACAACACCTGGAGTGAATGCATAGATAAACGAATGGGCTAACCGAATCAAGAAGAGAACCGACTATGGAAATAAACTCTAAAATAAGATCAAATAATCCGATTTTTGTAAATCTTTGTTAAATTAATGACAAACGAATCAGTGTTAGATCAATTCAAATAGCTACACGTGAAGCATTGAGTTCTCCAACAGTCAAAGTGTCAATCTTAACTCACATGATTACGTTAGTTAAATGGTTGCGAGATCGCATTATCTGTAATAACGTCTATTCCGTTGTTCACAAAGGCAATGAAGATAATTAAAACATATTACGTCACATATCTCGTTTCGATTTTTACACCCATTGGTCGCGGAAGTTGAAATTAATTTACCAGGTTAACCTTGGGCATTGAATCTCAAAACAAAATAGCATGCTTATTAATCTAAGCGTCTATTACGTCAAATAATTTCTAGTAATCAAGTATCAATGTTAAGCTGCATTTAGAAATGATTACTAATGGAAAATTTGATCCAATTTCTTTTACTTTGTTCTTCTACTACTTTAATCAAGTCAAATATTGGAACATTTGATTTATGTTACTTTAACGCAACTATACAAAAATTATATATTATCAGTGCGGTTAAAATCATGATTCGCGGCTTACATCTCACGAAATGTTCTTTGCTTACGAAAATATTGCTTCTCAATGATATTTCATGTCAATTCCTTGAACCCTCAGTATACCACGTGCAACTGGAATTGGATTCGCTCTGGTTAACTTTAACAGGGTCCCCTTGTGATTCTGTGAGTCCAAGTAGTACAATATCTGTTAATCTTTGTGATGAAGCCTACACATAGAAATTAAACTAGATATTTTGATGTATTTTAACTCAACAAATAGAATCATATGTTATTATAAATTTCCTATTCTTGGCATTAAATCTATTTATCGATGTGTTTATATACCTGTATTTGTATGCATAGAAAATGATACAACTCGAATAGCGATTTTGCGATGCTCGACGCGTGCCTATGTTAATAATAATTTGATATTAATTTTTCATTATATTTGATATCTTTAAATAATTAACACTAATTTTTCTGGAACAATTGGTTTTATTGTACCAGGTCACACATTTGATTCGAAGCATTAAAAAGTTGCAGTCGTACTGCAGGGAGGTTGAGACAGGCATCCTGAAACCTGTCGATGGCCATGCGTTTCTCGAGCTCCAACTCAAGTCGAATCAATTCCCTGCTGAATTACACGGCTCTTTTGAAAATCAGCTGAATTTCGAGGATATGATGTCGGTTCTATTGGAGACTGATGTGGTGGCATGGCAAATCGTGCCTATACCGTGCGAATGTGAGTTATTTTACAAAGTGTAATGTGTAGTCAATCAACCAGTTAATAACTTGGTGAAACTCTAAATCACTCTTCCCCTTTTAGATTATTTAGGACATATAGAACAACAAAAAATTCTGAGTGAGTTTTAAATATTATAATGTAAAATTTTACACTTTGTAATTTATTCTGAATTTGCAATTTAAATGAGCATCCGCTTGATTACTTGAACAACACTGATCACTGTAATCTTTTGAATTATTGTGCGATGGAAATTCGCACATTAGCGAATTCCTAAATGAACGGAAATACAGCATTTGCCAAATTCAACATAATTTCGGTTAGTATATATTTTCATTCAGACATTCAATGGAATAATTTTTTAGCCTTTAATGTGTGTAGCGGAAATTCATGCAATTGCGTTTATCTCTTTGATTATCATGTCATTACTACCATCTACATGGGCGTGGGTACATATTTTAGAACAGCACGGTCGTTGAAATCTTATCCAACAGTGCCTTACAAGTCCAACTTGTTTACTTGTTATACTTGTTTCTTATAATTAAAATCTGCGTTTATAAGAATGGCAAATTGAATCACCTGTGAAGATTTGCACTCTGGATGAACGTAACTTGTTTTGATTGCAAACGGCACGAACCCGGCGTGTGGTTTGTCTAATGGAATGGAATACAATGTAAATTCAAATTGTTGTCCGTTTTGATATTAATTTGTGTATCCAAATGTTGCCATGATCAGTTTCGTTGATAATTTTTAATCACAAAACCTGAATGGAACTCACATGCGAAAAGGTTTTGGTTTTTAATCCGCCAGAGCTTTCAGTCATCTACAGAAGCGATAATTACAGTACCACAGAAATATGTCAAAATGTAAGTTCAACTCGGACAATTCAGTCGTTTTTCGAATTTGATTTTAAAAATGTTTGCATAATGGAACCGTATGAACTCACATATTCAATCGCCTATGAAAACAACGGATTTAGTGTAAAAAAAACCAAATTTATATATATTTATTCTCATTCACATTAGGTTGAATGGAATACAAAAATACATTCTAGCGACCCAATACAAAATTTACATTCATATATTTAATGAAAATGTTCTCCAGTTTCGTCTACGTTTTCCATTGATTTTAAGCCGGTCGAATAGGCTATAGGAAATCTTATGAAATTAAACAAACAAGATTCATTTTCACTGATTAAAGTTCTATGGTTGAAAAGCAGTTGCCCTCACTATAGGCGCCGTGGTTTCAGCTTCCTTCATTTGAGGTCGACCAAGGCAGTACATCGCGAACCCATGTAGTTTTCGCGCATCATAAGGTTTCAAATGACTGAAACTTGTATCAGGTGACGCACAATATATTTAACGTTGATATTCACTATTAGACCGACCAACATAACTTGGATAACATGATCGACGATCATAAATTGGGATCAGTATCTGCGATCTCTAATTCGACGATGAAGTTTAACATACAGACTATAAATGTGCGATAAATAGCAATCTCTTCGACATCAACATAACTGAGTCTAACGGAGTGTTTTTATGAAGCGCAAACCATCAATCAATCAACAGCAAGATAATCAGTTTAAATTCATGAAAAACGGGATACAAAATGCAACCTCTGCACATTTGGTGTATGCGTGCTATATTACAATGGTGACGGTATCACGTTCCATGTTCTAAACTCCAGTGCGTTGTTCTAATAGATTTCTAGTACGCTCGAATCTACATCAAACAAGTAACCCTCGGTTTCATCCAACTTGTCGAATGCGTCTTGATTGATACATGTTCACCGTTCATTAGTTTCGTAACAATGTTCAGGTTAACAGAGAAAAATAATTGATAATAAAGTGTATTATATACATGGTCAGGGTTAAAACACGGACCTAACGTTTGTAGGCAGATTGCGGTTACATCATCAAGATCCTCAAACTGCTTGGTCCGATTGGCTTTCTTATTGTGTCACTCAACGGAATATGTGCCAACTGCATCAATCTAAGTCTTCCAAACGCGTACTTTAAAAATTGCATTAAATGTTGGGCTGCTGCTCATGGTGGCAAAATAGCATCGGACGAAACGTTCACATGAATTTCGTCTCTAATTCTTATTATTGTGGCTTTATGGCTACATGCACCCTTGTTTCGGGGTTGTCAGCTCATTTGGTTGATCGCTGCATAGCATCCAAAATCGCATACTCAGCACCTGTTGTTAATTTAATGACGCGTTTACAATTGGAAACATGGATCATTAAATTTGTATTGAATCACCTCTGAATTTTATTTTATTTTTCTTATTCTGAAACATTACTTTTACACTATGAGTAACCGTACAGTATGTTAGATATCTAATCATCCATGAAATTGTATATCCCCAAACGTTCACCATCATATCCTTAAAAGGCCATTCCCATATATGCATACACACAGATTAAGAACTTTCGACTGTTCGGATTAAGCGTGTTTGTTAGATGACAATAATGTATTCATCGATACCCGATGCTTTCGTATTTAATTATATGAAAAACGTGTCCATATAATAATACAAATGTCTACATGTCTACAGTTTTTATAGGATTCACAAAAAAACAACCAAGAATTTCAAGATTCAAAATTCAACATTCAAGAATTTTTGATCACAAATAGAACCAACCTTCACAAATAACTTTGCATAGAAAATATAAGGTCATTGAAATGAAATAACGAATAATCATGTTATGTGACCTATAGTCTATTTGAATATTCAGGATCAGTCAATTCGCAGGTGTCGTCAAATCGTAATGCAAGAATAAGTTTCCAAATTTCGAATAAACGTTTTGACGCTGGGATCGGTAACAATCGTTTTGGGAGTGCAATCAAAAGTAAACAAACAAATACCGAATAAAAATATCATCGACATCTAATACGTTTATGCGGAATCGTTAGTGTCGCTCAGTGGCTGATTGCCTGTTGTAATTAATAACGATTGAACACATTATCTTGGGGTTTTGACACATTATACTTTCTACGCACAGGTTGCTCGACAAATTAATCTTGGCGATGGGCTCATTTCCTGCAAGGCAGAACGTATTCCTGATCAAATGAGTTTATTCCAAGTAGGATTAAATCTCAAGGTGTCGTCTCTCTATGCCAATAACTCGCCGAGTTGGAACACACCGTTACTTCTGAAATCAAAGTGGATTCAATCGGCAGTCAACGAACGTTTCATCATCCGTCTCCCACTGAAGGATAAATACGGAAACAAAGATTGTTACGCTTGAAGTTTCGCATAAATATTAAGTTCGTGGAAAAATAAAGTTTCTCTCGTCATTGTTAAAACTTAAACTTGAATTGGGCAGTATTGAAACACGAAAGAAAATAAAGAAATAAACGAATAATTAAAAAAACGTAAACATACAAATGTTCTATTCGTGCGTAAATTAGTCTTAAACATGAGGGATCCATGATTTTGCACATCACAATCTTCTATATTCTATACCAAAAAATTCCTGGAGATTATATATTTATTATCATTGGTATACTGAATTTTTGGAGCTTCGAAGCGCAGTATTTATCTACAAATCAAGGTTTACAGGAGATAAAGATTCATATGTATTATGCTAAGAGGGGATTTCAAATGTTTCGGATTGGAACGCATTATGCGAAAGTTGATTGTCACGACCATCAGAATTGTCTGTCGTGCGATCGTCGATACTGAAGTAAAAATCTTCTCAATCTCTAGTAACAAAGCTATACTCTTACAAACCAACCAGTTCGACATTTTAGAATGTTTAACGTAGTTAAACGGACCTAGGTCCTAGTTTATTAAAATATCTAAGAAATGCAAAGGAGAGCTTCAGCATTTGAGGCACTAGCGAATAAGATTGATACAACCGCTTAACAACTGCGGTTCTACGCACGGGCTTAAAATTTGTTTTGATGCCCAAAGTAAGACTTGAATGCCAGGGTTTGATAGGGTTCGTACTACGAATCCCGATGTTGAAACACGGAATCACATAAGGGTTTTTGGACAAGCGCTAGAGGCATTAAAGTATTTTTTAAATGACTTATTATTTTTTAAAGTGAACTTTAGACTTGAGCGTGAAGATTGTGATTCATCTCCCATTCTATGGAGGTAGCAAAGCCTAAAATGCGTTGATCAGCATAGAGACATTAGACGCATAAATTCGGAATAACTGCACTTTTACCATGATCCGCGTGCGTTGGATGGGTCTGATACAAATTTAAAACAATCCGCGAATAAAAAGCTAGCCGTTAAACACCCAAATGATTCCGAACCAATAATCCATTCGAGAAAAGAAGTTACATATCCACCAATTGTAATGCACACTCTCTGAGTGTCATTTATTTGTATATTTATTCATTGATGAAAAAAAGGTCAAAAGCTGTGCTTGGAAGAGCCACAAAAATATACACCGTTTGGATTGTGAAACATATCGGAATATTGTTAAAGATTAATATCGAACGCGAAAAACATACTTGTTCATGTCGACATCTAGGGATTTATTGAAAATGTCAAGACTCCAGATTGTACTATATGAGTAGGTAAACTGTTACACAATTGCACCTGGCGAATGGAAAATGCATCCATCTTTACTTAGCGAAAATGATCTTAAATGCCTCTATACCAATGCCTAATGCTTGCTTAACATTGTACCGAACTTGTCGATAGGTGTGAGACAAACGACCTCAGTTAAACACCAATACCGAAACTTGACTTTTCACGCAAATCCACGATTTTGAGTTAGGGATTGTTGACATGTCACTGCTCCCCCGATACCGTTCATCACGTAGAGGAGGTGTTGCACTTTTTTGTGATCAAATGCAGATAACTCACGAATTCCGACTTGGTGCTTCAGGACACGCTATGGTGCTTGTGGACAATAACTACAGGCGAAGATTGCACAATCGGCGTATTTTATAGTCCACCAGCCCCCCGGCAGTGTAAAATATGACTCTGCTAGACAAGGTACGCTTGATTGCCTCGAGATATCATAAAACATTCATGATTATGGGGGACTTTAATATGCCTAACTTGGTGAAGACTAACAAAATTTCTCAGACCTCCACTGCTGCAAACTTCTAGCAGTCTTTAAAGAAATTCCCTTTGATAATCACGTGGGAAGCAATACAATATTCATAGGGACAGATATGCCTTCAATTTTCTATGTGATCTTGACAACTGAAAACGGATCTGTGGAAAAAATTACATAGGATTTTTCGCTAGGTTCTAGCGATCATTTGGTCTTGAACTTTGATATTCTCTGTCCAGCAGAAGGGACAAACGTTACAACAAAAATAGTCGGAAATATATGCCTATCTAAAATTTCAAACGTCCTAATCTCGATTAAGGATTGACAAATTAAAGTCGTTAAAGTAAATGAGTAGCGGGCTAGCATTTTGACCAAGCTTAACCGGAAAACCAAATTTGACTCAGCATTCGTACGTAAACAGCGTAAACATGCATTCGGATTAAAAATCCGCACTCATAAATTATTTCACATGCGAAATATGTATTGGAGAAACCGGTTGATAAACAAAAGCACATGAGAGACCATGCGAAACCTCAGGAACCATATTATTCAACTTATTACTGAAGACAAAATAAACTATCGAGCTGATATATTGTCTTAAATGGAGCGGAATCCAAAGTTTATTTACTAGATTGTGAAAAAGCACTGTTCTGTGGAACCAGGAGTTGCGGCCTTCCGGACGCACTCTGGAATGACCGCAAATGCAGCCCACACCGCGAATATTCAAGTTAATTATTATGCCACAGTATTTTGTCGGAAGGATAGCTTGGATATACAGAAATAAGGCATCCTGTACCATTGGACACAATAGAAATTGGCAAAGAAGAGGTGGTGGGAACTCTACTATCGTTGAGTTTCAGAAAATCCCCAGGTTATGATGAAATTACCACCAATATACTCAAGCATTTTGGAAAATGTCCATACGGACCTCTGATTCAGTTTTTCTGCGAATCGTTGTTCCGATGTGTCATACTCACGGAATGGGAATAAGGTTTATTCTCCCTAATTTTCAAAGGAGGGGAGCGTTCAGAGCTCGCAAATTACAATCCTGTTAGCTTGTTGCTCACTGTATTCAAGTTGCTCTAAAGGATCTCGGCGAACAAACTGAGGTAATACCTTGGAGAAATTGTTATTTTTTCCTGTTTTGATCCCTTCTCCTCACCCTTGAAGATTGGGATCGAGCAGTAGATTTTGGGGATACCGTCCATGTATTTTACCTCAATATGTCGAATGCATGTGACCACGTAAACCACAGTATAAGCTTACAGCAGCTGGATCATTGAGATATCAGATATACTAATAGCAAGTTTAGACAATTACCTGATTGTTAGGCTTGTTCAAGTCTCTGGGGACGGTGCTTTGTCGAAGTCAGTAGCCGTGACAAGTGGAGTGCCACAGGAATCCGTCTCGGACCTTTCCTCTTCTTGCTTTATGCCAATGACATACCGGCTCATATCAGATGTAGGATCGTACTGTTCGCGGACGATATATAAGTGTGATCGAAGATAAATAAGCCGGAACACTGCGTAATGCTCAAGAAGGATCTGAACAATCTTCAGGTTTGGTCCCTAAAAATCGCCCATTATTCAATTTCCAAAGCGTCACATGTTAAACCATGCAATATATGTGGAGTTCTAGTATTTTCTTTGTACACAGCCTCTCGTGGCATAATTGACAATAGGACTTTGGTGTTTTTATAAGCAACACCCCAGGGATGTAGAGTCATTACATCTCCGTCTATCGAAAGAAAATCACAAAAATTGTCACTCCTAAAGTTAATTTTCGGTAGGTTCTCTAAACAGACAAACCCTCGATAAAATATGCAGTTCAAGTGTATTTGACATGACTTGAAAACATGTTTATTCTTTGCGAAGATTATACAAAACCAAACTTGTCGTTCGACTCAATGCAGCCCACACCGCGAATATTCAAGTTAATTATTATGCCACAGTATTTTGTCGGATACAAATAGGGAATCAAAGCCCTGAGTTTATTCGATTATCCACGTCATCGTCTCTTTAATTATTTGATTCTAGTGTGCATTCTTTTAAATACCTCAAATCACAAGTTATAATGCTTATTTAAACTACGGGGCTCGCATAAGACAAGAACTCACACATTTATCCTAACTGACTCACTCGCGACTCTAATCTAGACAACACTTTTTGCTGTGCGTGTTAGTTTTACTTGGAACAATCTACCCGATTATGTTGTAAATTCATCAAATCAGCAGAATTTCAAGTGAAATCATGATGCCTTTTTGACCCATAACACGTGCATCGAAGGAAACTATTCATCTTGCCCACAATTGGAAAACAATTTCACTCCTTTTGATTTTCACATGCTTCTTGAACTGCTCAGAAAGCAACCAAATCCCGTTTTGTAAAGCTATATTCTATTTAGACCATTAAAATTGAATTGAACATATAACCAATGTAATATATCCTAATGAGCTACACATTCTAATGCTTTTATGTGTCAAAAGATGTGGACTCTGTACAGTTTAATCTGTAGTTTATTCAAATTTCAAAGTTCAAAGCAATTCAAAGTTTTAATGGTCCAAAAAGCAAATACTTTTAAATAGCCACAGTTTGAAAATATAAGGAATGCATAAAGGCAACACAAATGATTTAATAACATGGAAAGTCAGCATGTGTATTCAGATGCAAGGTTGGATTTAGTCAACAAATAATTGACAAGTTCAGCCTTGAACAAGTTCAGGCTTGATGCGCAAGTGATATGCGGGGGCAGAGAGTTCCATATAAAACAAACTCGGACAGCAAAGAAAAACCTTCGACAATTTGATCAGGAGTGTGGAATAGTTTACTTGTAGCCCTGAGATCTGCTACCACGTGTATCTTGCCGGTGAAACACGTGTACACATGGGTGATCCACTGTATGCAGAATTTTGAACAGCACGATCAAGTCACCCCTGAGACGACGGTACGAAAAGTCAAAGAGGTTTAGAATTGCAATATTATATATATATATATAAATATATATATAAGAATCTATATAGCATATATATATCTATAGACTATATCCCAGTATACCAGAACAACAGACAGAATGTTGTAACCTGAAGCGAAATTAACACCGAGCAAATCTTAATCTGTTGAAGGATGTGGTTCTTGTGATCACTAGAGCTGACAAAGGCTAGGTCACATTGATACTCTCAAAATTTGATTATAGTAAAAAGTTTGTATCACACCTATGAACCAATGTACCTATGAAGTTATTGACAGCAGGATAACGACGTAGTTTATGTAAAGCCGTAAGCGGGTGATTTCGAAATACTTGCGCGGAATTAAGGAGGAAATTGTTCAAGGATTGAGGCTCAGGCTATACCCAAAATCTGTTGAGACCCCTTGGTTGAATGGGCTCCCAAAGATACATAAGGTCGGCGTCCCTCTGCGACAAATCGTGGATGGCATTGGATCCTCAAAACATGAATCAGCAAACAATCTCGCTCATTTGTTGAAACCGCTAGTCGGGAACGGGGATTATTTAATTATGAACTCCTTTTATTTCTTTCGTCTTTTGACTACAATAACGCTCGACGAGGATGATATGCTAGTTAGCTTAGATAAAATTGCTCTGCTCACGAATGTGGATACCGCGAGCGCACCAGAATTAGCAAAAATGCACTTAATTCAGATGCGACATTCACAAATCGTACAAACTTAGGTGTACAGAAACCCGTCAACGGCATTGCGATTTGTCTGATAATGAACCACTTCTTGGCTAATGGGCAGATATATAAGCAAAAGGAAGGTTTAGAGATGTGTTGAATTATTTCCCCAGTGTTACCGAATATCTACAATGAGTATGATGAATCGCTTCTTTCAAATATATGGTAGCTTTAAATCGGTGATACATTTGTCATCATAAACCGTGACAAATTAAAAGCATTTCTTAGTTACCTTACCAACTTGAATCCTAAAATCCAAGTTACAAACAATATTGAGTCGACAGACGGCACACTTTCATAATTGGACTGTTTCGCGCAAAAGCAGAATGATAAAATAAACATTACGGTCTATCGTTATCCAGTCGACACAGATTCGTTCTTGTGGTACTCATCAATGCACCCCAATAAGTATTTAAATCAGTTTCGAAATCTCTGTTCTAAAACGTTGAACGCTTGTGTGGCGATGCTACAGATAAAAAGCTAGCCCATCACGAATTTGGTAGTCGGCTTGCGGAGCACGGTACCCCAAAGAGCCTAATTAAACGGCAACTAAAACGGGTATAATACCCAGCACCCAATTCGGAGAAGGTTGGTCGTACAACAGTTCCTATACCTTACGTTAAAGAAGCGTCGTGGGGATAAGTAGAATCTTGAATAGCGTAGTTAATCAAGTAAAGTATAAAAGGGGGTAGAATTCCCATATTCTAATTAATGCATTTCAAATATAAAACACTGTTAGGCTGCTCGACGAATTGCGTATATAAAATCAACTGCATAGGTTGCTCAGGAGTATATATCAAGCAAACACACAGAGAACTCATTACTACGATAAATGAACACAAAATTCGAATTGTTAAGTAGCCATGCAATTCCAGTGAAAATCAATCATTGATAAGTGATTCAACACAACTAAAGACGTCTGACATCTATCACACAACATCATCGTGATTTTTGATAACTTAGCAGTGATATGGGCGGGTATAAAACCTACATGACAGAGTTCCACGTTGTTAGCGGTTGAGATAAACGAAGACTGTTAAAATGCAGTCAAAAAGGCAGATAGGTGATATATCCACATCTTGCTTCCGTCCTGCATCGGATAAACATTACTTTGTCATAACCCCTATGTGCGCACTTATTACGCAATCCGAGCTAATTTGGTCAAACAGATTGCGAAGACCAAACATTAAGTCATTATACGGTACGTAGGGGTGATGGTACCTTAGTTGATTATTTAAACGCGCCCTGTCTAATCTTTACGAGCGTCAGAGACAAAAATGTGACTTTGGCAGTTTATACGACCTTAGGATTGATCAGCTGAATGGAATATAAGCATGAACTCTGTTCGAATTGTTACCTTGGTCTGACGTAGCTTCTGAGTCAGAAGGTAAACGTTACCCATAAACTAATCTCACCGATTCATTACATACTTTCTTTTTTCATTATTATGATTCCCCGATCGGTCACGAAAATTTTCCATTACATTGTGTCAATTATTGTTTGCTGCATTTGGTTGCCATATTAGGCTACTGTATTTGTTCTTGAAATTTGTACTCCAGAATTTGTGTTATTTTCTTTGATAGATAATATTTCAATGGCAAAATTTTAACTCGAATTTATCTTTCGCTTTGAGTTAAATTAACTGTTTTCGAATTATTTTGCTCAATTTTCTGCTGTTACGCTCCCATGCAATTGAGGTTTGTATGAGTATTATTGTAGTAACGTAGCATATATCAAACGTTGTTTTGAATTCGTCGAGCTCACAAACGTGTGGTCGTCTTCGACGTTACAACACTGGCATTAAATTCTATTATTTTTCCTTCTTTTTGGCGCAAACACGCTTATACACCGTTATTAGTGAGTGAAGCAATTAATAATTATTTGTACTGCACACGCGTACATTTATTTAACGGCCGGAAGGTAATTGTAAAACACGTGTCGTCGTTTAACAGCCTACTGAATATTTCAGTGGTATATTTTCTTTTTATATTCTTGCAATCCTGGAAGATGTTCATTTTTAAACAAGTTCTCCGTGAGCTTTATTTTTGTGCTGGTCTTTATGTTGTATGAACTTGCAAATGTTGTAGAAAACTGTTTATTTTTAAAAGAGATCTATTGAACGAACAAAAAACTTGTCTACCCAAAATCGGAAGAATAAAGCAAATTAATGTAGTTACTACGAAAACGAGCTGGAGTATGATAAGTAAATATAAAAAAGTTATCGTAAAAATAATTAGGCGACAACATACCTAAGTTGATACTTACAACTTGCTTTAATTTTAGGATGAGCATACAGATTTTGCACATGACTTACTAACTTTGGCAATGTTCATTATTAAATTTTGAAATAAAAGCGCAACATTTGGGCTCAAATTTCTTGTTCTAATATTTTTGTTCGGGTATTCGGGCACTCAAGTTTTCTATATTTTACGACAGCTACTCGCTCCATATTTTATTCCTTTCCCGATTTTTACGGATTATTAATTGAAATTATACTTTTACATGAACATTACCGTTGCAAGCGCTGAAAGAGATTGTTCATCTAGAATCAGGCAGTGTAGTCATTCACAACATGAAAATTCATGCGATTGTGATGCAGCTCCATGGGGGAAATCGACCGAAGGAGAGCAACAACAACAATAACCAGAAGACTAGCTGCTAGCCCAGCGGTGACTTTTATTCTTCCTTCAAATAACTTATAAGTTTTCTACTTTCATGAATTGTATTCTATTGGATTGAATGAAATTAGCTACTACCTGCCAAGTCCAAAAGAATTGAGGAATTCTACGGCACGTAGGGTGGTTGTGTATCTATTGCTATTGATCGTGCCTGGCTATCTTGAAGACTGCAGACCTGCGCATGGGCTGTGCAGTTCTCACCAGCTAGGATTAGTCAGTGAATCAATTTTAAGTTGGAACTCTGTTCGTACTGACAAAATTGGTATGCCGAAGCTTCTGAGCCTGAAGCGAAAAGTTGCCAATAAACAGCTCTCTCCGTTTCATTAAAAACTTTCTGTTTTCATGATGATGATTCCCCGATCGGTAACAAACATTAGTCATTACATTCCTGGTTTCTCCCAGTTTAAAATTTGATTATTTTTCACTGTATTAATATTGCTATCTTCTGACGTTGTTTAGGAGATTACATTTACCAATAAACATTTTAGAATTCTGAATTTCGAAAGTACTGAAAGAAATGATATAAAACAACTGATTTATTGAAATCTTTCCTTTTCCTGAATAAGATTCCCCATTGGGTCATCAACATTTTCCACTACATTTCTAAGCAACTGAATTTGCTGTGAAATATCGTGATGCCTCTATATGATAAACACGGCATATTTCATTTTGCAACATACTGTAACGTACAAACTGCATGTTAATATTTATTCGCAAAAAGTTACTCTCATTGCGGAAAGATTGAAATTAAATTTTGTTGCAGTTAGACGAGCGATAGACCATGTATACTCGTTTGTGAGCCTCCAAATATTGAAGATGTTATTGCCGGACGTTGAGCCGAGATACAGATGAAGAGGTCAACAAAACACCGTTTGCCGTGAGTCATTAACAAATTCAAAAATATCATCTGAAACCATAAAGGAAAAGTGGAAGGCGATGGTGTATTGTCGACTTTTACCCATTTTCGAATGCTAAATGATAACGCAATTTAACGAAAGATAACAACAACCTTAGCCAAAGCTTCATCTCTTTTAATTTAACCTTCATGGTATTAGATGACTTTTAGTTTTGAATATAAAATGACTCATTGCAATCGGTATATTGTTGACCTCTTCACCTGTATTTCCGCTCAACATGTTGAAGTAAGCTTTTTTTGCAATTGAATCTACAATATTTGGAGGCTCATAAACGAGTATACATGGGCCTATCTCTAGGCTAACCGTAACTAAAATCAATTTCCATAGTTTTGCAATGTGTGAATCAATATTAACATGCGGTTTGCGCGTCACAGTAAGTTTCAAAATGAAATATACCATGTTTACAAGTGAGTAGCATTGTGTTGGTGACCGATCGGGGAATCATATTCATGAAAATGAAAGGTTGCAATGAATCAGTTGTTTTATATCATTTCTTTCAGTACTTTCGAAATTCAGATTTCTAAAATGTATATTGCCAAATGTAATATTCTAAACAAAATTAGAAGATGAAAATGTATATACTTAAAACAATATAAACCTCTGAGCATAGAGGATCGGATTATGCAGTGCAAGTTTTAAATAAAGTCTTGGACTTTAAAGTGAAAGCAACAAGAGGGGTTAGCAAAGTATTTGAAAATATTCGAGACCGATCGGGTGTCCATAATCATGAAAATAAAGTTTGCAATGAATCGGTTGTATAAGTTTTTGGTTACGTTTCGCTTCTGAAAACAGAGAATGTCATTTAAACCTGAACACTGTTCGTACCGACACTCTTGGTCTGACGAAACGTCTGTGTTCAGAAGCAAACATTTACGAAAAACGTATTATAACCGATTCATAACAAGAGTGGTTATTAAGTACTACAAAGGCGATATACTAGGAATTTCTTAGGCAATTCAAGTGTTAATGAGGGCTCAGTGAGTCTAGATTGATAGATGAGATTTAATGAAAACACGTAAGTGGAATACGAAAACACATCACACCGTCGTCTCCAGTGTATAACTTGCTTGGTATTTTGAACGTCATTTCATTCTATGATATATTTGAATACAGCTGCATTATGATGGACATGATTAAAAACCAAGTTTTCAAATTTATGATCACTGTTGCATAAGACTGGTATGATCAAAACTGTCCAACATTATCCACGGTTCGCTAAACAATAGAGATATATATTTATATATATTATAAATATAGATATATATATATATATATAGATATATATATAGATATATATATAGATATTATATATATATAATATATATAATACGGCATGTAATAAGGTACACAATTCGTGATTTCGTCATTGCAAATCATTTTAAAGTAGGGCAGCCGGTAGTAAATAGCATCGAGTATTGACAGTGAGTTGTGTAATTGATGCAATCGTTCTTGTGGATCTCACATAAGATCTTACAGTAAGCATGTGTCGAAGACTTTGTACAATTTACTCATTATTATCCAAAATATAATTCCGTCAATGGATTTCGCAAGCCCGGCTACCAAAAAAGGATGGTTGAGCGTAGGACTAGCTACTCTACATTGCACAATTCTTCTAGCTACAAAAACGTCAACACGATTATTAACAGACTACACGGACCTGAGTGAAGATGAACGCACATCTGTAGTGTGTATGGCGTCGTATTGTGCAAGCTAAAGTCCTCTGATAGGCGTCAGGCCTTTAACAGACATCTTCACGACGACCGCAACTACTATCGTCACACGTAACGTCCTGTCAATGTACGATGCTTGATTTACAATAAAAGTGGTCGCAGAGCTGAATAAATATAACATCACCCTCTTAGGAATCACGGAGTTAAGATCGATGGGCTCAAAGCAAATGCGACTAACTTCGTGTTAATTACTGTTGTACACGGGCCACGAGCAGGAAAAAGCCGCACATTCTTTGATATTGGCAATGATGCTATTTAAGTCGACACAGATATTGATCATTGGGAGGCGCTCAGACCACGGTTTATGACAGCCTTCTCCTATACAGCGAGGTAGATTTTCAAAATGGACAAAATCCATTGCTACTTCCAGACAAACTACTGTGTAGAGAAGCAGAAGGAGGAATTTTTCAAAAGAATATTAATAATTATACAACGAAGATAAGAGAAGGAAATCGTCATTTTTATGGGTGACTTCAACGCCAAGTTTGGCAGGGCAAATGATGGTATGGGGAGATCATGTGACAGCAAGGGCTTTGAAAATAAATGAGAACGAGAAGAGATTCGCCGAACTATGCACGACAAAATATTTGTTCATCAGAAGTAGTAAATTTCATCACATAGGAATGCGCAAGGGTTTCAACAGATTAGTCGACAGACAATCAGGTCGCCCACGTATGCATCGGAAAGTAGTTTAAACGCACCATTCAATATGTATGCGTCAACAGAGGAACTGAAGTTGCTTCCGACCATCATTTGCTTTTTGCTAAGTTGAAGCAGAATTTGAAAGAAAAACTGGATCAACGAGTCCAGCCAACGACTGCGATCCATTAAGATAAAACAGAAGTGGTAGAAAGTGAAAGAGGCGGTGGCATCGACATGTCAAGTAGTTCTGTGCGTTAAAGCATTCATGCAATTTCAGTTGATCTCTGCATAGATGGTACAGAAAATAGAAGAAAAAAAAATAAAGCAATGGTGACAAACAGCTGAACGGAAGCGAACAAATCGAAAGCACGAGAAGAACATAGGGAAACATATAGAATTGTCAAGCGGCCTTATAAGCAGACAATCGGAAATACGTAGAAACACTGGCGATTGAAGACGAAAACGCAGCGCATCAAAACACAACCAAGCATCTCTATTCCGTAATCAAGAAACTAACAGCAATGTTTGCTAAGCCAGAAAGGTCAGTGAGTGAAAGAAATGGAGAAACGATAGCAGACGCGGGAGGACAGTAAAAGAGGTGAATCAAGCACTTTCAGAAATTGCTCACCAAATAATTTCCTTTAAACTCACTGGATCTACTGCCCGCTGAAAGCGATCAGCTAATTAAGCGCTATGCACACACAAAGGAAGAAATCTGCAGTGTCATTGGGCAATTAAAGAATGGCAAGGCTGCAGTACCAAACAACATCCCAGGAGCTTTAATAGCGGACGTCAATACCAGTGTTGCGCCCTTCCATTCATCATCTGTGAGATATGGGAAGATGAAGTACCAGCTAATTGTAAGGAAGGCTACCTTAACAAACTTTGAAAAAAGGCTACCACACATCCTGTTCCAACTACAGAAGAATAATGCATTATTTCATTTCAGACAACGTTTAACACCTCATCTTGCGGAACAGTATTAACGACGCTGTTGACCCGACTTCTGAAGGGAGAGAGTGTGCACAGAGCAGATCGCAACCCTGAGCATCATTCTAGAGCAGTTCCTGGCATGGAACTTGTCACTTTATACGGATTACCAGAAAAAATCAACATTAATAGGAAGTCATAATAAAGGATGACCTGCACAATAGTGCAGGGCAGAAAACACACTGACACTTTTGAAATAATAACCGGAGTGAGGCAAGCCTGCTTACTCTTTCCTTTCATGTCACCGCTGGCGATAGACTGGATCATAAAGATATCTGCCCACCGGACGCCGAAACGCACTCAGTGGACACATTGGGAACAATTGGACTTCACCGACCATCTTACTGTTCTCGCCTATACCCAGACCAAATTCAAGAACACACTAGCAGGATCTGTAATGCACGAGCTGACATCCATCAGGTGCAGAACATCTGGATCTCCAGCGAGATCAGCATTGCATTACAGATCGAGCTCTTCAAAACACCATCATAAAGAAAATCCAGATCTACTTCAACACCTATCTCAAAAAGATCTAAAAATCTGCTTGCCCGACAAGATCAGCAATATAGAATTGTGGCCACGAACGAAGCAGTATCTCTGTTGACAAAGGGACGCTTCAGTGTAGCTAGCGATGAATTGGCCACCACCCCGCAAACATGCATTTAACATCAACATACAATCCAAACCTAGAACCCACCAATGGAAAAGAAAGAGGCGGCGACCTGTAAAGTCCTGGCGCACTGACCTATATGCAGTCGCCAAGAAGATGAACAAGACACGGGGACAATTGTAGAGACTCGCCCTGAATAGTGATGCATGGCAAGAGCAGGTTAGCTGCTTGTGTCACAGACTGGACCAAAGTAGGTACTCTGGAGAAAGAAAAACGAAACTGCTCCAGCTTTCGTGGAAGTATTATCCGTTGTGTGTACATCATCGACTAAAAAGATAACCTTGTCAGGTTTGCCGCTAAAATTAGCGCGCTGTCGCCAATACGACATGGCACATTCATTGGTCTGCGCAAATCTGAAACGTTTGAAGGACTGTTGATAAAGTAATTAGCAATAAACAGATTGCCTTCTATTTAATGTATTACATTGTTATGTAGGCAAACTAAGATTCGATCTTTGCAAACTGATAATCAACATGAAAATGTCACCTGGTACATAAAATCAAGAATCAAGATTCAATATTTTATGATGAAAAAAGCAAACGTTTTGCATATACCATTTGATGACAGCTATAAAAAAATACAGAGTATGTAATCCAAATTCTATGGAGGCGTTTGGTTTGTGCTTGTTCATATAAGGTCAATATGTAGTGCAGATAATGGAGTGCTATTTGATATAAACATCCGGTGATTGTAAATTTCACAGAAAGCAAGACGCACGGATAAAATATGACGTCTACAATCGAGTCTTGAGAGCCGTATAATGAGTCAACTTGAACGACTTCTTGTTTTCTTAATAGAAATAACTTTCATCATATCACAAATAGAATGGTTTTTCATCCGCAGTATTTTAAATGTTAGTATCATGTCTCTTCAACGTCTCGTTTGTGTGAAGTCGGTCGATCCCAGCATGACCATTCGCTCTTCGTATGGAATATGCTGCATGCAATTAACTAGCCCCGTCGCTCGTTCGTACATTTACCCAGCAATTCAATGTATTTACACAACCATGGTATTCATGATACCGCTTGCACTGCTGAATACATACTAGCAATAACTATTCCTTTTCCGGTTATTTTAATCCAAATGTCGAGTTACTTCTCAGCGCTGGTACAATTTAAGTTTATATTACCACGTTTATATATATGCTCGTAATGTTGGCCAATTTGTAACATTTTGTATTTGCGTATGATGAAACTAATCTGATTTACTCCAGACAAGGGACACGTGGCATCCAAATCCTCGTGCAGAATACAACAATATTCACTGGATTGAATTCGCTTACATATGTTCATGTCCTCAGCTAAAACAACCATCTTGTTTCGTACTACTTGTGCAATATCATTTATG
>JACCGJ010011741.1:0-12906 GCA_013407085.1 Atriophallophorus winterbourni | reverse complement strand
CGCGTTCGACTAGGTGGACAGAACTACTCTTTGGAACTGCTTGCTTAGGAGTGGCATCCCTCCTAAGTATGTCGCCATCTTGAAGGAGCTCTATTCTCATTCTTCAGGGAGGGTCAGGGTCTACGGCAGCCTATCGCCGGCGTTCCCCACAACCAGTGGCGTGCGCCAGGGCTGTCCGCTGTCCCCATTCTTGTTCAACTGTGCGATCGAGGATGTCCTCCAGAATGCTCTCCGTAGCTTCACTGAGGGTGGGATCGAGCTACTTCCAGGTAACCGTGTCACTGACCTTGATTATGCCGATGACATTGCTTTGCTTGGTGATGATCCGGTGTTCCTACAGAATGCCCTGAACCAGATAGCATTGGAGGCGTCTAGGTACGGATTGCACTTAGCTCCAACTAAGTGTAAGGTTCTTCTTCAAGATTGGAAGGGGTTGCAGCCCACTCTGACGGTCGATGACCTCAGTCTGGACTGTGTGGAACAGTTCACCTATCTTGGTAGCTGCATCACGGCGGGAGGAAGGCTGGAAAGTGAGATCGGCTCTCGCATTGCGAGAGCTCGCTTCGCGTTCACTAGTCTAGGTCATCTCTGGAAGCGGTCTGACGTGAGTTTGAGACTCAAGGGGAGAGTTTACCTGGCCTCAGTCAGGTCGGTCTTGCTTTACGGGTGCGAGAGCTGGGCAGTACGCGCAGAGGAGATCCGGCGCTTGGAGGTGTTTGAACATCGATGTTTACGGAGGCTTGCACGAGTGTGGTGGCAACACCGCACTAGCAACGTTGAAGTGAGGCACCGTGTTCTAGGTGGGGACAGCCTGATGCTACGAGATCTAATCGACCGTTCCCGTCTCCGCTGGCTAGGGCATGTCTTGAGAATGAAGCCTGAGCGCCTACCCTTCCGCGCGCTGTGTGTGTCGGTTGGCCCAGGCTGGCGGCGGTGTTCAGGTGGACAACCGCTGACCTGGAAGAAGGCCTTGAAACGCTTGACGTCGGGTTTAGCTCGGGTCGGACGAACGCGGCTTCCTGGGTGGGGTCCAAGGGATAGTGAGTGTCTGTGGCTTGACACGCTGTCGACGATGGCTGAGAACCGACAACAGTGGAGAGAGTGCATTCTATTTTGTGTTCCCCCCTCAAATTTGTGGAAAAAAAATCAAAAAATCGACATGTGGAACAATGGACAAAAAAATCCCCCACATATTGTACCTTTTTTTCTTTCTTTCTTTTTCTCGTGCATTGCCGGGTGGCACTTTTTCATTTTTAAATGATTGTGTAAATATATATATATATATATACAGTGTTTTCCGAGTTATCGAAACCTATACGGGCAAACTGAGAATTCTGAGCGGTAACCAGAGTCTCTACCGATGTCTTCAACGTTTGTATGAGGAGCTCTAAGCTCAGCATCCATGTTGCTTTGCTCAACACTTGTTCGAGCAGCTAAATCTGCGTTTGGTTTATTTCGACAACTTTTGCACACGTAGCATACACCAGGCATGTTTTCATCGGGGTACCGACAGTTGCTCCTTGACAATTGCTCCCCGACAGTTGCTCCGCGACAATTGCTCCTCGGACAATTGCTCCTCGGACAGTTGCTCCTCGGACAGTTGCTCCTTGGACATTTGCTCCTCGGACAGTTGCTCCTTGACCAATTACTCTATGAATTTTAGATCACGATCAGATTGGTTAACATTGCGACGAAAATAATTCATACAAGTGAAGACAAGTATTTTTTCTTCTTTGAACATTTTAATAAAAATTGAATAAAATACTATAGATCACTGTAATAACAATAACAATAACTAAGCCATGTGTTTTTTAGTGTTTTTCACAAAATCCTGGTCTCATGTCTGATAACTGCACACAAAAAATATCACTGTTATAAAACATCTTCCAAACTACTGTCTTGATTGTCTTCTCCTTCTTCTTCTGCAACAGAAGCCTACAAATTGTAGCAAAAGGCAATGCTCTTCAGTACACTCACGGTGTCCCGACCCTGCTGACCTTCAACAACTCTTTTAATTCTTTCTGCCACCATGGTAAGTCTGCATGGATACGACATGTAATCTCTGGAACTCCTCGACTTAACGGAAACGAAAAAGAACTCAAAAAACCACTGCTATAAAATGACTGACTCACATTATAAAACAAAATCCGCGGTTGTAAAAGAGTTGTTGAAGGTCAGCAGGGTCGGGACACCGTGAGTGTACTGAAGAGCATTGCCTTTTGCTACAATTTGTAGGCTTCTGTTGCAGAAGAAGAAAGAGAAGACAATCAAGACAGTAGTTTGGAAGATGTTTTATAACAGTGATATTTTGTGTGTGCAGTTATCAGACATGAGACCAGGATTTTGTGAAAAACACTAGTATGTATGTATGTATGAAGCACAAGCCTGATCCAGGCAAAGTGCCGCACAGTCAGAGACTGTACGTGGGCTAAGATACTGTCAGGTTGCCCAGGCCTAGACAGATATGAGGGGGGGGATAGAAATAGAAATAGAAATAGAAAACACTAAAACACACATGGCTTAGTTATTGTTATTGTTATTACAGTGATCTATAGTATTTTATTCAATTTTTATTAAAATGTTCAAAGAAGAAAAAATACTTGTCTTCACTTGTATGAATTATTTTCGTCGCAATGTTAACCAATCTGATCGTGATCTAAAATTCATAGAGCAATTGGTCAAGGAGCAATAGGGCAAGGAGCAATTGGTCAAGGAGCAACTGTCCGAGGAGCAAATGTCCAAGGAGCAACTGTCCGAGGAGCAACTGTCCGAGGAGCAATTGTCCGAGGAGCAATTGTCGCGGAGCAACTGTCGGGGAGCAATTGTCAAGGAGCAACTGTCGTGGACCCGTTTTCATCTTTCAGGATCGATAACGCCCCCGGGGTCAATGATTTGTCATATTTGGCGTGACATGTGACAGATTTGACCTTACCACTTACGACTTTCATGCAGACGACGGGAACATCAGATCGTTTCATATTAACGGGGCCAACCAAAAGTACAAATCAGAGCAAAAAATCGATACGGTTGGGGTTGGTTGTATGGTATTGTGAGGATTTGACGGAAAGTGACGAGTTGTAGGAATATTTCCTCACCCGATTTAGCCGCGAATTTGCCAGCGTCCCGTTGAGAACATTGGCGTGAAATTGATTTCACGTTGAGTATTTCTCCGAGTAGTTCACGACAGTGGTAAACACCGATGGGTTGATCTAACAGCAGAAACACAAATGCGATTCAAATAAACGAACGAACAGTAGAAAATCCACGGGTGATGCACACAAAGAACGAGACGTCGTAAATGGATAATTCTTGTATGAGTAGATCCGTCGTTACAAACTTTTAGATAGATATCCAAAAATCAAACCGATCGGGTGATTATTTCGTGTTCGAAATTGTCGTCATGTGACTTTTCGGTGCTTCTTGCATCTGTGATATGCCAGAGGGTGGTGTTCTGTAAAAGCTCGTGATTAGCACTTTGCCCCTCCATCATTTGAATTTTATAAAAAAAACATAAAACTTGAAAAATTAATTTGAATTTAACTCCAATACAGTATTCTTTGTGGTGTTGAATATTAAGTAAATTCTATTTTCAGCAATATAAAACATCGATCCATGATGAGCATTAGCAATTGATCATTGGACACTGCTAAAATGGTGATTGAAGATGACGTTTATTTTCGGAGTGGAACTTTAAGATGAATAAAAATGATCAAATATATTAAAAGGACGAAAATAATTCTGACTAGTCAGTTGAAACATTACATTGATTACTAAATGTAAGACAGATTGTCCGCCTACGATATACAACAGACCCGTATTTGCATACACAAATATTGAATTCAACGGAGCATAATCGTTACTTTGCCATGAATAAGAGACATACAGCATAATGTGTAATTGAATAACTGAGTTATAGGTGTGAAAAGCCAAAGCGGAGTTCCTACAGAATTCGCCAGTCGCTTATAGATGACCGAAAAATGTGTTGCTTGCATACCCTGCACTTACACACCAAAACCGGTTTCGCGTTTACTGCCTTCTACGGATTGAGACAATAGGATAAGTTTCAGTGAAACTCGTTAAAGTGGGAAGGGGACAAAAACGTTATACATTAATGACCCTTTTAAATAGGATTCACACCACGAATAATGATGTTCAAACACAAAAAGCGCATAATAATTCGTGTTTTTCAAGGTTTCTTGACACAACAAGATCGAAAGTCACCATAACTTACGTCGGATATATTCCAAATCTCACCTCAAGAAACATCACATATTTTGAAATACATGTTGCAGGCAAACATACACAAACACGACGCTTTAAATCTTAAAACCGATGGACCTCTTATTAAAAGAAGACATAACGAAAGTTATCTACAAAATACCATGTAGAAATTGTGAATTGCATTACGCCGGGAAGATGGAAAGGAGACTTAGTACGAGATTGTACAACCACAGATTGGTGGTAAAAATACATGACCACAAGTCTCTGGTATCAAAATGCACGATTCGTAAGGAGCACGATTTCGATCGATCTTCCATCCTTGCTACCGGAAGAACGCGCAATATCGAAGCAGGTCATTCAACGATACAGTCCCCTACCGAGCGCACTCCATCGAACAGTCACTATGTAACAATGACAAGCTGTTTGTTCTACGAGCGAACCAGTCAGTACAGACATGCAACTGGTCAGCGCTATAGCCGTTTTATTTCACAAGAATTTATGCTGATTTTTCCTATTCGGGTTTAATTTATAAGTTTAATTCACGTGTGTAAATGTTAACAGACTTCAACACATTCATATTCACTTGAAAGAACCCAGCATTCTACATCCTTTCAGCTCTCTCTCAACATTGCATCTTGACCATGAAACTCAACACCGTGGGTATCATCTTCGGTTAGATTTGCGAATCTGAACCTTCATTTGTTCACGCATCAACTTCATATCATCGAAAACCAGTGATCGATATTACACGACGCATGTCTCGCCGTGCTAACCTGGACACAGAAACACATACGACCGCACATAAACGATGACCCAGAAATCCGTACGAAAATAGTGCATAAGCTATATGAAAGGTCTAACTGCGAAGGCAAGTGCTGTGATCTGTTATGTCTGCACAGGCAAAATGCACGCTAGCTGCGATACGACCGTGACAATGAAAGCGATAAGTGTAATCAAAGACTATTCTATCGCGGGAGTTTGCTATATCTGCTCCGAATGCAGACAGAGTTTACGAGGTATCTGCGGACCAGCAACTGTAGAAACAACCAAGCAGCGACTGATCTTAGAGATTCGAATGGACACCCTTGAATTAAACGTTTTAGAATAATTGAACTTAAACTCAATTCGTTTCTAGAAACTCACAGGAAACCAGAGTCCTGTGTAATAAAACAAACAACAAATGACAGTGTTATTTGGAAAAGTAACACGCCTAGTTCAGATCAAACGAGATGGAAAAAAGTGGACGTTAATAAGCCAGGCAACGTGAGTTCTTGACGTCAGCACATATATTAAGCTAACGAACATGTAAACCCGGCACAAACGCCGAAATCATGCGCCACCGCAACTCAAGGACATTCAGTTTCTGGCGCTGAAAACAAATCATATATATTGAATAAAATACAAGTGGAAAAAGTGAACGAAAACTTCGAACAACTGATCAGCCATCAGGTTCCACAACATAAGTTTAATATGTACGAATATACCATAACCCGATACTGTGAAACGCCGTACCCCTTCTACCCCGATATTTCATGGTGCGAGAGACACGGCAAAACCACTGAAAGTGAAAACCTTTCCTCCCGTAGACTCATTTCACTTGGGATTCCGGAAAACATAGGTGATTCTTCCATTCAAGAACGCGCTAGCCACGATCGTAAGCAGTAGAGATTTCTGACAGAAATTTTGAACATTTTCCAGAAAGCTACGGTCCGTATTTTCGGTTTACCACGATCTCCGAAGTACAGTGGAAAGGTCTAAATCCACTAAAAGTGATCCTTTTAAACAGCGCCATGGCCCATAGACTAAGATGCACGTTGAAAGCCTTGAAACATAATTTACTGAAAGGGGTTATCTTATCTAATCTCAACGTTAAAGTACGAGACGATCATCATGTTCAGAAGATAACGGTCAACCAAGAAAACTTTGAGACGAGTAATTTCGCTAACACGAATAACGCAAATTCCGCTAGATCTAAAGCCGATTAATATCCAAATCAAGGACCTGATACAATTTTCGATTCTGTCACTGAAGCAATAACAACAAGAACAAATCTAACCACCCACCCCGTTTGATACTCTTAACTACCAGAGCTCGAACTAAAAAAACTTGTTTAGTCCTATTCCAGAGAAGTCAGGCCAATAACTTCAGTTTAAAGTTCGACACTACTCACAATAAGTACGATAAAGTGCATCTATACAAATGAAAACAGCCTAATCAACAAATTCATCGAATTGTCCGAGATTTGTAATGAAACGGCGCCAGACATAGTTGCAGTAACAGAAACGTGGTTCCATGCCTCATTGTCTGATAATGAACTCTCTTTGCCCAACATGTCTCTATTCCGGCGTGACCGTTTAGGCGATGGCGGAGGAGCAGCACTCTACTTCAAGCAACCGTTTATCTGTAGAGCTATGAACGACGTGATCCTTGATATCACTGACACACTTTGGTGTTCTCTGACTCTTACTTCAGGAGACCAATACATTATTGGAGTGACCTATCGTTCTCCAACAGCAACTCTCAATTCAATTCAATTCAATTCAATTCAATTTAATGGTCCAAAAAGCACATAGCTTTACAAAAACCACAGAATAATATGCGAATTACAAATAACATAGGTAGTAAAACGGGGTTTGTTTTCCTACTGATTAGTTCAGGAATCACGTGAAAATACATAGAGCAGAAATAGTTTTCAACCGGTTTGATAGGGTAAATATGTATAGTTAACTTGGATGCATTGGTTCAAAGCTTTATGATGCAGAATATACTGTTTCAATGTTTGGATTGGCCAACATGAAATTGTCCAAATTCGATTTGAATATATCCAAGTTGGGTGAATGTGCAACATTACAAGGTAGGCAGTTCCAGGTAAAGCATACACGTACAGAATAAAAGTACCTTCGACAGTTCAGTCTCGAGTCAGGAATATTTACTGTATAGTCGTGACTCCGGCTGGTTCTGCGTGGTAGTCGCGTGAATAGTTGATTTAGGGGATGGTTGGGGGTATGCAGTATATTGAACATAAGTATCAAATCACCTCTAAGACGGCGGTAGCGAAAGTCGAATAGGTTGAGACTTGCAATACGATCTTCGTATTGTTTGTGCTTCAAACCGCGTACGAGCTTGGTAGTCCGATGATATATTCTCTGCAACAGGCTCATGTCCTTCTGTAGCCAGGGTGACCAAGCCTGAACCGCATACTCCATGGTTGGCCTCAAGTACGTATTAATTATTCGATGAACGGTTTGCTTAGTGAAACTCCCGAACACGTGTTTTAGCAGTGGCAGTACTCGCAACGTCTTTTCATAGACAGCTGTGGCGTTATGCGACGGTTTCAATGTGCTGCTCACCCACACACCCAAGTCCTTCTCCTTGTCAGTGATTTCAAGAATATGGGAACCAAGGGTGTAATAGAACTCAAAATATTTTCCAACAGTCAATACCTTGCATTTGCTGAAATTGAAAGGTAGTTCATTTCTAACTGACCAGTTCTGTAAGGCATCAAGGTCCAGCTGAAGCTGTCTGCAATCTTCAGTTGTGCGTACTTTTGTCCACAGCTTGATGTCATCCGCAAATACCAAGATTTTGCTGCGAACAAGTTTCGGTAAGTCGTTTACATAGATCAGGAAAAGAATTGGTCCAAGCACTGATCCCTGCGGCACCCCACTCGTTACTGCAATGGGTCGTGATAAAGCACCGTCAACCCTTACTCGAATGACACGGTCGCGGAGATAATCCTCAAACCAGGCTAGTAATGAACCCTTGATGCCACATTGCTCCATTTTTTGTAGTAACAGACTGTGGTTGACACGATCGAATGCTTTGGACATATCAAGATAACACGCGTGTATGGTGAGACCTTTGTCTACAGCTTGTGTCCAGTCATCGAGGGAGAGCAGAAGGTTTGAAAGGCAAGAGTGTCTTTTTCTGAAGCCGTGTTGTTCGACTGCGAGCAAGCAATTGTCTTCCAGATGTTTTGTGACGCTCTTTGCAACGAGGCGCTCCATTACTTTAGATATCACCGGTAGTAGTGTTACTGGTCTATAGTTGGATACTTCGGAACGGTTTCCTCCTTTGTAGATTGGGGTAATGATGCCATTCTTCCAATCACATGGAACGAAACTTTGGGTTAAAGAGAGATTAAACAAGTAGGTCAGGGTCGTACACAAAGTAGAAGCACAGTTTTTGAGGATCTGCGGGGTAATTTCGTCAGCTCCGGGAGATTTTTTCGTGTTGAGATTTAGCAATGTTCGGAGGACACTGTCCGGGGTAATAGTTAGTTCTTGTAAAACATTTTCAGGTGAGGTGACGGGAGTTAAGGGGCAGGTAACGGTGTTCCGTGGGCTGAAGACAGTGGAGAAGAAATGGGCTAGAACTTCGGCAGATTCCGATGCTGTGGTTGTTGTTCCATCACGCGTCTTTAAAGCAGCAACCCCTGGTTTCACCCTAGACCGGTTATTTATGATCTGATAGAGAATTTTGGGGTTTGATTCCATTTTGTTGAGTAAATGGTTTTGATAATTCAGTTTGTCCTCAACAACAAGTTTGTTTACCTTGTTTCTCAGCAACCGAAATGTCTCCCAACTCTCAACAGTGGTATCTTGTCGATGAGTCCGCCATGCAGCATTACGCAAAGTTAACCATTTTCGTGTTCGACTACTCAGCTTGAACGTATATCCATTTTTTTGCACCTTTGGAACAAAATGAGAGTGCATTTCAACGGCACAAACAATAAACTGATCAATGCTTTGCGCTATGTAACAACGCGATACATTACTCAAATATTAATAATGGGGGATTTCAACTTTCGCCAGCTCTATAGCAGGAATGATCATCTATCAGAGGCACTTGAAAACGAACTTCGAGCCATTTTGGAGTACGCACTCCTTTATAACCACGTTTTTGGATTTACTCGTATGAGAGGATCAGGCCAGCCGTCTACCTTGGACCTTATACTTACATCAGATCCCACAGCTGTTGAGAATATCGTTTATAAACCGCCGATCGGACGAAGCGATCACGTTGTCCTAGAATTCGAGTACGTTTGTAGCGCTAGCGCAATATGACGGGACAAAATGCGTCAGAATGGTGAACTACCGTGCTCTGTGTGCCGAGTTACAAAGCACTAGTTTCGCACAACTGGATTACTCCGATCCGGATAGTCATTGGCGATCTCTCTTACAGCACCTCAAATCTATATTGGAGGAACATTCAATGTTTGCTTTGAAGAAAACGTCTCAACGAAATAAATTTTTACTACGAAGCAGGACTAAAAAGTGGATGAAACAAAGGGCAGTAGCGTGGGAGTTTCACAAGGCTACCAACACAGCTGATTCTTGGGTACAATTTACACGACTGAGAAACAAAGTTATCAGCTTAATTCGAGATGATAAACAAGCGTTCCAATCGCAATTGATTACTCAGATGCACCAGAATCCGAAGCTCTTGTATAGACTTGTAAACGATAGAACAAATATTAAACCAGGAGTCTTTGCCCTAAAAACTTCGTCCGGCTTCACAGAATCCATAAATCAGACCGCTGACCTGTTAGCAGACTTTTATGCCGGAGTTTTTGCGCCGAAATCCATGGAGCCTGATCAGGAACCAATCGTTCGACTTGACCGACCGACCTTGAGTGAAGTATTGATTACTCCGATGGTGGTAGCGCAGTACTTACGAAAATTAAACGTAAAGAAATCTCCAGGACCAGACGAGATAACTCCAAAGCTGCTCAAAACCTGCCATGCGCAGCTATCTGAACCCCTATCTTGCATGTTTAATAATTTGCTCCAAGCTGGCGTAATGCCACAAGACTGGAAACTGGGACAAATAATACCCATTTACAAAGGTGGTTGCCGTTCTGATGTTAAAAATTACAGGCCGGTGACCTTGCTGTCTTCGGTATCAAAAGTTTTTGAGCGAATAATAACCGCAGAAATCGTGCGACATCTGGAAACGAATCAACTTTTGGCAGTTGCCCAACATGGATTTCGCAGAAATCGCTCTTGTCTAACAAATTTGCTGACAAGCTTAGACGATTGGACGAGGATTGTAGATGCGGGGGCTGTATTCATGCGTGCTACCTGGACATTTCTAAAGCGTTCGACAGAGTTGATCACAATTTACTCTTGAACAAGCTAAAGAAACACGGTGTTGTTGGAAGACTATACGAATTGCTAAGAGATTACCTCAGCAACAGACACATCCGAGTTCGTGTGGACGGCCTATTATCGAAGAGCATCGATGTCACTAGCGGAGTTCCACAAGGCTCAGTGCTTGGACCAATACTGTTTCTAGTTTATATGAACGATATACCACTACCAAATGATAGTAAGATGGTTTTGTTTGCTGACGATAAAAAAGTATGGAGGCAAATCAGAAATGCTGACGATTGTATCTTGCTGCAAAACGATTTTAGTGCTTTGTTCAACTGGTCATCTGAAAATAAACTGTCATTGAATATGAAAAGTCGAAGATGATTCAGATTGGTCGTGACCTTGGCTTTTCCTATCCATACAAGCTCAGCGACATTAACCTGGAGTACACTGAAAAAGAATAGGACCTAGGTGTCTGGATTTGCGGCAGTTTGAAAAATGGTCTACAATGCGAAACCGTTTACAAAAGCGCGTCTCGGCTGCTCGTCATTCTTTGGCGGATATTTGGACGTTTTTCCCCGAGGTGTTTTCCTCTCATGACGAATACATATATACACCCGGTTCTAGTTTATGCTGCACAAGCCTGGACACCATGGCTCCAAAAAGACATCTTACTCCTGGATCGCATATACCGGAGAGCTTCTAAGCTTGTCATTGGTCTCGAAAATATGTCATTCGCCAGGCGACTCAGACAACTGGAAATGAGTACACTTGCACAAAGGAGAATGCGAGGTGATCTCATCCTCGCATACAAAATACTAACTACTGTTTCCCACCCCCTGGATATATTATTCCACCTTCGAACTTCCAGCAACAGCCGTGGCCATGGTTGCAAGTTGGAAATACCACATTCCAAACGGAACTGCCGCAGGTATTTTTATTCCGTACGTGTGTGCTTTGCTTGGAATTCCCTACCTTCCGATTTGGTAAGCTCAAACAGCTTATCTATATTCAAATCAAAACTTGACGATTATATGAGTGCTAATCCGAATTTAAAGCGTGTGTAACTAAGGGAATAATACCTAAAACCAAAAGCAAATTAGCACTAATGCGGTGCGTTTTTACGATTTGCAAGCTACTTTTGAGTAATGGATTAACACGATATTGTATAAGTAGCATTAGAGATTTTGAAGGAATTGAACTGAAATAAATGAACTAATACCCATGAAATATTCAAAAGATTATTCTTCAGTAAATTTTAGGTAATTTTTGGCTTTCAAAGTAACTTTAACTGCATCATTAATAGCCAATGTACTTACACTCTTCTTTCTGGATTGTCATTTTGAGTTTTGATTTTACTATTCGGGATCAGAGAAAAATGTTCAAGGGCAATCGTGTATAATGTGTACGAGTATGTTGCACATATATGCATAGTTTGACATAAGAGGTAACTAAAATTGGGTGCTACATGTCATATGTTTACATGATTTGTTAATTGAGCATAAGCTGATATGTGGAGGTTCTTCATAACGTGTCCGTATCCTGAAGAAACAAAATGCGTAGCCAACAGATAATTATGAAAATATTTCGCGGGAGTTTTCGAAATTCCTTTTTAGTATTTTTTTAATTTGTGCGAGCGTTTTTTGCCCCTAGATATATCATGAAACAAAACATACTTTGACCACTGTGATCTGTTGCTGGAGATGTGAGCAACACAACACATACAATGGACAGAATTGTATTTTTAAATGATCAACCTTAGTACATAATTAATATCCAGTCACTAGGTGTGAATTTAAAAACAAAAAATTCTATTATCCAGGGTAAGTTATTGTGCTCAATATTTCTTCTAGCTTAACAAATCCACAAAACGTTGGAAATTGAACTGAAATAAAAAATGAATCCGGACGCCGAAAATTAGATTACGGAGCGCATCGAGATTCCGGAAACGAATATTGAGAGAACTTGTTTGCTTATAATGCAACGCAGGGCGAAAAAGTGTGGTTCGATAAACGTTTGTGAGCAGACGACCTCGAAAATTATCGTGTTTCGATCGGCCATTTATTATTCAATTTTAATTGATTATTTAGCAGTAGAGTGATTGGATGTTGCTGTTCAAGAATTAAATCCTTTGGTCTTCACAATTTATCCGTCGGCCACATTGCACAACAATTTCGGTTCAGTATACTACACAAACATTTTAATTTGGCTGTTTCTCGTGCGCATGCTATTAATGTGGATCATCGTCTGGTTGAATAAATTTGGCGTGCCGACCTTATACAAAAGCGGCTTGAAAGCTCATTCATTTGCCAATCATCCACGGTTTCAGAGCATGCGGATTCTGATCCTAATGTTGCTAAATTGAGAGAAAACAGCATGAAACCGGTCATGTGGTGTGTGCTAGCAATACAAACAAAAATGGATTTTTATTTGATGTTCAATGATGTTCACATGTTTGTTTTGCATAAACTTTTATGTAGCAAACAAAAGAGGACGAGCAATTAAGGAAGAACAGAGTGATGATTGGTAAAGTGATAAAACTCTCAGAAAGGACTAATGAACTTATTTTATTAGCTCATTGACTCGATAT
>JACCGJ010011740.1:0-27599 GCA_013407085.1 Atriophallophorus winterbourni | reverse complement strand
TATCATGTGACCGATTTTCGCTCATTTTACTATCTTTCACCTATCTACCAGACTTTATTTTTTCCTGGAGACAGGAATATTTAGCATCCGAAGCAACTTCATTTTTCTACCAGACTATCTTTATTACTATTTTCTCAATTGCAGAAGTTACACTGTTTCATGCCTAATGCCATATATCTACCAAAAGGCCTTAGTCGACACGACATCTGTTCGAATAGATGGGCTCATTGAAATACCACAAAAGTATTGTTTCTAGAGTTAAGCGGTTCTCAAATGTTTTCCACATTTTATGCCGATGTTTTCATCTAAATTGTTTGAAATCTTTAAAATATTCCGCCAATCAATCTGCTCGTTTGAACACGATTTCACTACTGTTTGATCCCCAAAGAACTCAGCACTCAGAAATATATTTTTCAATTTATAACCCAAAGAAAGAACACTTGACCATTTATTAAACGATTACATCAAAGATGCAAGCCGAGTTAAACCATGTATTTTTAATTCTCAATTAAAATATACAGAAAGTCCGTCAGTTAACGCTGCTCAAAATCTTTCTGTTTTTTGGTAAAAAATTAGTTTACAAGTGCACCCGAACCAGATGTTTAAAGGTTGATGCAGCCGAGTCCTGCTGCTGAAACAAAATTCAAAAAAGAAATTTTAACTTTTGCGATATTGAAATGATGGGCAATTAATCCGTGCGTGAATCCAATTAATCAAATACAATTTTACATCATCGGGGAAAAATCTAGCCTATGTATTGGATGCTCTTTGTGAGATATTCTCCTATCTTGCGCTGTAGGTTGGGAAAGTTTCCTCAGTGGGTTGCATGTCATCGTTCTGTTCAACGAAATATAATTGACAAGATTCATTAA
Source organism: Atriophallophorus winterbourni (assembly GCA_013407085.1). Lineage (NCBI taxonomy): Eukaryota > Metazoa > Platyhelminthes > Trematoda > Plagiorchiida > Microphallidae > Atriophallophorus > Atriophallophorus winterbourni. Next base: position 26,727 of record JACCGJ010011740.1, on the reverse strand, counting down.
AGCGATGACCGACTACGGTTTCTCGACGTTCGCTTTTGGAGGACAAAACTTGTTCACCTTGAAGCTGATGTATACCAGAAGGAAACATAAACGGACCATCTTTTAATAATAGAGAGGAATCACCGAAAAACTTAGCAAGCACTTTATGAGCCTTCTGGATTGACGCCACACAAACGCAAATTTCGAAATCAAAGTATTCCGCGTTGAAAATAAGTAAATATCATTTCTCAACTGATCCTGATCTTACGATCCCTACCTGAAGAGTGCAAACAGCAGGAAACCGGACCTGGGTTTTGTGTGTGCGTGTGATGGAAATGCATTCAAATGAACATCATTTTATAATATCATCTTATTCGTGGAATGTGAACTGTATTATGATGGGTAGCAAAACACCACTGGAAGTCTTTGCATTCAATTCACGCGAAAATTGAAGACATAAAATCGATTGGAAACAGAGTTTAATCCACGTACATGTAGTATAAGCCCTAAATGGGATTTTTGATGCTTAACATTTACCAGTGCATTTTATTAATCAAGGCACGCATTTAGAAAGTACCTGCTGACCATTTAGATTCCACTTATTCTACAAGCAGAAAATTAATTGCTACGGTTGTGCGACAACAACAACACGGATCTACTGGACAATATGGTAACGACCATTCAACATCTCAAAATGTAAAATGTTAAACGTCGGTAATTCATTCGAAATCACACACTCTCTGGGATCTCAGCAACTTTCATGGGTTACGGAAGAGAAAGACATGGGTGTGTGGATTAGCGGTAACTTGAAGTCTTCACGGCAGTGTTCTGTTGTATACAAAAAGTCCTGCCAAAGCTTAGCATTGCTCAGAAGGATCTTCGGTATTATCACAAAGCAGATACTCCCACGGATAATTAACACCTATATCAGACCAACAATGGAGTACACTGATCAATCATGGTCGCCGTGGTTACAAAAGGACATGACCTTGCTGCAACGCGTATACCACCGTGCTACAAAACTGGTGACCGGGCTATATAACAGGCCATACGAGCAGAGGATTGCAACTCTAAACCTCTTTGACTTTTTGTACCGTCGTCTCAGGGATGACTTGATCCTGCTGTTAAACATTCCGCATACAGTGGATCACCCACTTGAACACCTGTTTCATTGGCAAGAAGCATGTGGTAGCAGATCGCATGGCTACAAGTTAATTATTCCACACTCCAGATCAAATTGTCCTTTCCTTTGTTGTGCGAGTTTGTTTTATATGAAACTCTCTGCCCCACACATATCATTTGGGCATCAAGCTTGAACATGTTCAAGGCTGAACTTGACAAGTATATGTTGACCAAATCCAACCTGAATACACATGCTGACTTTCCATACGGATAAAACATTTGTGTTGTTTTTCTCCATTCCTTATATTTTTTACCTGTGGTTACTGTAAATTATTTGCTTTTTGGACCATTAAATCTTTGAATTAGTTCGAATTTAAATACATACTAAAGTTAGTCTCTTTAGTGCTTACAAACATGATTTCATCTGGCGTGGTAACGCCACATTCGCGGCGTATTATTTCAGTTTGGAGAGTATTACAGTGTGTCCACTTTTAGATTATGGTATTCACGTCAACCGAGTCTGCTTGAAAATAGACGAAATCAGTGTTTGTTGCTAATTACTTGAAGCAAACTTCATAAAAGTGGTAACCAGAACTAGCCATGTATCTCCCAGCCTTTTGACGCCCGATGCCCTTTTAGAATGTGTAAAAAGGTTGTATGCAGTGTTTATCACAAGCTTCAATTAGGACCATTATCGTTCTGCCACACAAACCGTGTCTAATTACATGTAATTTGAGATTTAGTTGCTGACATATGTGCTTAATCTGTTAGTAATCCTCCATTGTAAGTGAACCCTTTTTGCATTCATCATACATTGCTTAAGTCCAAGCATCCTGGCTAGATAAGTAGCTTGCGCCACTTTAACTAATATCAATTTGGCAAGCGATTTGTGCTACGTTTCATATGAAAGGTAATATCTACACTTAAGCTAAATACCGTCATGCTAAGACAAGATCTCCCCTATTCCAAGATTAAAGTAGTCATAGCACAGCTTGCCATCCGCCATTGAAGGAGACGAAAATTGAAACAGCTCATGCGGAATAGCCTCGTGTTTTGCTCCCCACAACGAGTCAAATGGCACGTCTTAAGGACGCACGGTTGAAACGTTGTCTTAACAAGTTCATTGACACTATAGATTACGTTGTACTTAGTTTCAAATCGCAGGAGAATTAGCAGAGTTTACGCATATTCTTAGTAAGAGCTGTTTGCTTTTGTATCTTGAATCTTGATTTTTTCGATAAAACTCACTTTATTACACCATCTTATTTTTGCTCAATGTAGCATCCAACGTTGATGGTAGGCATGTTGGTGCAGAGCGAATGAGAGAAAATGCATCCAGTCCGATCGAGCTCTCGTTGGTGTTTTCCTGCGATCCTTCCGTCGCCTTCAGACGCCTTTGGCGTTGTAACACTTCAAAATCGCTCATATTAAGCTCGTAATAATTGATTGGTCCGTTCTCTGAACTATACATGCTTTCCATATCATCGTTGAACAGAATGGCCACCGAGGATGTGAATGTATGACTCGAGATGGTTTCGTTTTTGTCATCATCATCCATCTCCTGATTCGTTTGAAGGGAATCGCTTGCCCGGGATTGTTTTGAATCCTCAGAAACCAGCTGGTAGTAACAATTATGGATTGGCTTCGCGTTCATGCCCGGGGAAAATTCCGAATGATCTGAATAAGTTTTTGCTAAAACCCTTGTCGGATACAATAGATTTGGTTTTTGTTGGGACGGTGAAAATTCATGGCACTTCATGTGGGTTAAATAGCTGAAATTATACAAGTAAGCCAGTGTTCAATGCAAAGCTATGGTTTATTAAAACGATAATGTTCAAGCTTGAAACATTATTCGAGATATCTAGTAAATATTAGGCAAGAAATGTATCGTCACTTTACATAGAAACCCCTCACAAAACAATACTGTTTTCATTGCACACTAAGCTTAGCTATATGAACGCGTGCATCGTAAATGTTGAAATCAACGTTAGAAGGAAGATGACATGAAAAACGAAGCTGCTGTTTGTTTATGGATCATTTTGAGAACTTTTTATGAAAATCCCTTACGCGGAACGACTTCACGCTGAGGCGGCTGATGTAACAAAGGCTGATAACAGGGGGATGGGTCTGATATCTCCACAATCTGGCGTTTGGTTCTGCAGCGGATAAGCATTACCGTGCGTGACCCCTAATGTACGCACCGATTACGCAATCGACCTAATCTGTCAGCCGATGTCATTCACACCTGCCAAGACCAAAACAATTGAGGCACGTAGGGGTTGTAGTGCGTCAGTTGATATTGGTCGCGACTGTCTATCTTACCGAGCGCAGCATTCGCCATAGCCTGTGCAGTTCTTAACCAGCTTAGGATTGGTTAGGTGAATGAAATTTAAGCTTGATCTCTGTTCGTACTGACACCCCTGGTCTGAAGAAGCTTCTGAGTCTGAAGCGAAACGTTGCCAATAAACTGCTCTCACGGATTCATTACGAACTTTCTTTTTTCATTATTATGATAACCCTGATCGGTCACGAACAGTTACAGTGAGCCTGGAAACAGTGGTAAAATATTAAAAAAAAGTTATACTTGGATGCTACTGTTACATAGGGTTCTTATAAAGTACCGCGATGTTCAAATACAGAATCAAAAAGTGATTACTTGCTAAGCGTTCAAGGCGCTTATAAAAGACCAATGTATTTTGGTGCCCACACACCCATCCCTTTCACACACACACACACACTTAACGTTGATAAGTGAATCTTGTAATCACAATAAAGTCAACAGCTTGCCTATGCCGGTTATCACAAAACTGATTTGTCAAGCGATTTCGTGTAAGTGGTTAAATGTTAGCCATCTCCACGTTAGACTGGAGCTTGGCGAATTGCATATCCGTCAACAGCTGCTGATGTACTCCACCTGCTCCTGTTTCCAAAAAGGTTGACACTCAAAACATCCTCATGCAATGCTTCCGAAACACGAACCATTCTGGGTTTTCCATTGTTGATGTCGGAATTTTCGGCGCTTTATTCCCTTGTGTTGGACGGAGAGCGGTTTTCTGCGTTGATTGATACTCTTCCTTAATACACCCTCTACACTATAAACCGAATAAAATAGAATTCCTTATGAAACCAACAAATGTATCACCTCAATCCAACGCTTCGAAAGACGTTCAAAGATTTTTGTCAGTTGCATGATTTCAACATACCGTGAATCAACGCAAGACCAATACAACCAGCCGCCGTTGGGACACTAAGATAACGTCTGAGTATCGCACGCTAGTAAGCCTTTGTCATCACTCGATTGTCACTGCGTCAAAGAGGAACAGGAACATAAATCTACACAAAACTGTATTGTACTTCACAAATGGGTTATAAAGAAAAGAACTAACCATTTTGGGCTTTCGAATTCGGAAACAAGCTCTTCTGGTTTGTGACGTCTCTCAGAGCTCGATAGTTCTAACTCTGCTCCAATGGGTATGTCAAGCTCGCGGAAACAGTGTTTACTCTCCATTGAGTTCTGGATAACATTAGGCGTATTGGATAAATTGATCACACAACAGTACCGCGCGCACACGTCGGGTACGTGGGTTTTGCCCAAAAATTGCTTGAATATTGTGGATTGTGCCTGTAAAAAGGTATCCTCCTCAAGGTTTATCATTTCGCTAGTCGCGAGCACAACACGATAGCGTTTGCCGGTAGGTTGTGAAATGAGTTTGAGGTGTAGGTGGCATGTACTGGCTGACTGAAATGCATCTTCTAGCTTGGGGCCAGGTTTGGCGATCATTTGATCAGGTAATTGGGAGTACGTGATCATTTTGATGGGCTCGATCAAATGGTTTGCGATCCGACAATTCAACCTTCGTTCACATTGCTGACCAAGAAGTAAATCATGCACTGTCCATTCCGGATTTTCATTCGAGGTTTCCTGTAAATTCAGGGTTGTTTGTTGAAGCAACTAGGTGAACATGGAAACTCTTATAACGTTGATACATTTGTGGTGTCATCAAGGTTTATAATAAATTCACACTTTTGGTAAATTGATGAGGTGATCTATGTGAAACGGAAAACTATACGTAGGACGGATTCGTGGTTATGAGAATTAAAGTACGGTTCGGAGTGGATTGATTAATAGAATGACGTGATTTGGCAGCTTTACAAATTTCGTCAGTCTGAACCCATGCCGAAATTAACAAGGACAAAAATCCTTTCAACTTGAATCACTAATAATAATATATGTAGGTATATATTGCTTTGTGTTTAACGCTTCACTTCTTAGCAACAAAGTACATCGACTTACTTGATATGCACGTTTTATTGATAACATGGCTTTAATCTCTCCGTATCTTCTCGGTCTGACGCAAGACAAGCGAGAAGTCATGTGAGTATCCTTCGTGGTACCCGGTAATTTTGCTACTCCATAATCTCCTGTTATTCGATAGGTTAGACGCTGGTGACCTGTTTCGTCAGTACCATGTGTTTTGTAGACTTTTCTGTAAAAATAATCGAGCGTATATCTGCAGTAATTATCAAATCAATTATGCACAACACTGTAGTTAGACCGTTTTATTACGTGAGTCACCGGGGGCTTTCATGACTGAAACTCTACATCAATCTTTGTGACATGTTGTGTAACATGAGCTTATAATAAAATAAAATATCTGACAAATATATTGTGGTGCTCATATCCCCATCACTTGCATACCAATAATATCTGATAGTTTTTAAATGTTCGGTCACATCATATCCTTTTGCTAATAATAAAGATCACGTAGTACACTAACCACATCACATGTCTTGAGGTTTGTTTCCTCAGAGCTCATCAACAGTGCATACCAAACGCCAGCGTTCCAACTCGAACCCATAATATCCACGATGGTGATTGAGTCATGCGATATCAGTTAATCGCCCCCCTTTCGACTGATTGCAATGAAACAAATATGGGCTTTCCTCCAGATTGACACACAGAAGTACTCAGACAGCATGTTCTGAAACAGCCATCAACCTTTGCTCTCCACAGCGTTGTTCATCTTGAGCTCATTGAATGCATCTTCCAATTCAAATGGCAAATCTTAACATTGAATATTGTTACAAGTAGCGAATGTTGGTTACATGATAATACCCATTAAATGTTATGTATAGTTCAGAGAAGGTAAGCGACCCAAAAACAAGCGAATCATTTTTCCGAGTTAACTTTATTTTGGTCTCTGCTAAAACGGTAGTTCGCCGTGGGCATGAAAATGCTCAGGTTAACCCATAGGTCACGATCCACGCATGCAAGCGTGCGGGTTATACATTGTATTACATACATTGACCTGGCGTTGTCTCTTCGATCATCGCCACGTTGGAGGCTAAGCATCGAAGTGTTGGATTTAAACTGAACCGCACGGCATTTGGACTGAGGAGTGACCCCGCGTTGTCGATACTCAATTTCATTTCCGTTGACCTAGCGACAAAAGAGAATAGATGTGAACGAACGCCTAATAGAAGCAAATCCTAAGTTTGCGTACGAAAATTATTGAGTGTGAATTGAATTATTTATCCAATAATTATCATTACGGCTAGAATCGACTACAGAGTGTTTACACCTGAAAAATAATTTAGATGCTCTTCATGAATAGTCGGAGAGGCATAACTTAGCGTTCAATACTTAAAATGCAAGGTGCTGCAAATTGGTGAGACATTCCAAGCCCATATCACTTTAGACACAATTCTGAGCTGGACTGTATCGGAAAGGGATCTTGGGGTCTGGGTATGCGGAAGCCTGAAGAACAACATGCGTCGTGCGGTTATCTAGAATCGTGCTTTCGGGCTTCTGGGTATGCTGCGACGGATTTTCAGAACATTCTCGCCCAGGAACGTTGCCCACAAACAAGAAAACCTACATAATTCCGACCACGGAGCATGCATTGAAAGCTCGAACTTCCTGGCTAAAATGGATATGCCATTGATAGGTAGAGCTTACCATCGTGAAAACAAGATTCAAGATACAATAATTTATGGCATAAAAAGCATGTAACTGGAAAACACCATAGGATATTCGTAAAAGGACAATAAATATTTACAAAAATTGAGACACTAGGAAGATAGACAGATTTGTAGTTAGAAAAAATGCCATGAATTGACACTGAATATCGGCAAAATATTCGTTAGGTTAAATACCGCGTGAAGTTGCTGATTTAAGTTATATAAACGGGATGTATGGTGGATGCGAATCACGTCATCAAACCGAGACAATACATGACTCTTTTTTCTAACTACAGGAAGTGTTGATCTTCCCAACATCTCAACTTTATATATATTTTTTTCTTATACGAATATCTTATGGTTTTTTACAGTTACGAGCTTTTTATGCCATAAATTCTTGAATCTTGAATCTTGAACCATATACTGTCTTCCAGATCGAGATCAGTGTATGTAACGTCCGTGCTGTATAAACGTTCGTGGTGGTAAACAGCTACTCCACCGACTGTTCTTGAGCGGTCTCTCCGAAACCGGGTCATTTTTGGAATAGAGAGCTCGCGATCTCTCAGGTGAGGTTGGAACTATATCTCAGTTATTGGTATGATGTCGAGCGAGTGCTGATTACAGAGATCCTTCATTTCAGCTTGTTTGTATATAGGCAATTGACGCAGCTGAAAGACATAGCTGAAAGCTCGTCTATTTGTCTGACCCTACGAAAGTCGGACATTGGTCTTTTTTGGGATTGCCGCAGTATTTCTAATCCGTGTCTCGTCCGATTGTAGAAGTTGTGGTTCATTAGGCGGTTTCGGCGTAGAAATTCTGTGGTCACTCATTCTGACACTCTTCGGGAGATTCCTATGATTTGTTTGCCAGTTGGCCCTAATTGATTCCATCATACTTCTCGGTAAAAATATTATTTTATTGGTTTTGGTCCGTCAACTTCATAGTTTGGTGACCAAGGTATTCTAAACGATTATGTAATCCTATGGTTATTGCTAAGCTTACTGCTTTTCTACCATAAACTTTCTGAGTTCTGAGACTGACTCGTGAGCTTCGATTCTGTTGGCAATGTAGAGCCTCTCTTTATAATCGTGGTGCTGTGTTTCACTACCCAAATCAGTGTTAGTGCCACACTGCATGGGTCAGATTTTCCCCATTGTTTAAATTACATTAATTTCCCACCACGGAATATCAGCTTTTACAAACATTCAGTCTGTGACAGCACGGAGCAAGGGGGTGAGGTTTAGAAGAACAGTCTTTCCTCACTTTCTGACTTTTTACGATTTTTTGCCTGTTGTAACGGGCGGTTCGTCCAAGATGAGGAGAATTTGGGTCGCCGATTTAGGCGGGTGAATTGAATCAGGCCGTATGCAAGCTAATAAACCCGTCATGAACACAGCTGTACCATTGTTCAACAATGTGTGTACAATTCATCTACTTTAGAAAAGTGTTTCTCTGATGTCCTCAGGGCAGCATTGGTGCGATTACATACAACTGAGATTTCATCCAATTTGTTTTTTATTTTCAATATATGTTGGAGGTAAGAAACTTTGCAATGATGGGGGCAGTAGGTAGTAACGCCCACTTCGACTTTTTATGTGATAACATCTGAGGTCGCAGCTAGCTTATTGCATTACTTACTTCGGTTACTCGGCTTTTCAGCGTGTTCAGCCTCCGGCAAATTCTCTTTAAGTAACGGAGCATTTTGTGGAGGTACGGGATGTAGCTTTGTGTTTGGGTTGGTTGCACTTTTTAGTGAGTTATTGTGGACATTTACTATCGACTTCAATGTTTACTAGAATTTTTGAGAACTGTGCTTTAAGTATTTGATTCGATCTTTTAGGTTTCCTGATTGTGACACATTGGTCGCGGCGCCGTTTAACAGCTTTGTTCTACAGACGCTGCACATATAACAGTCATCTGGAAGCTCAGCATTACTAATAAAGAAAACTGCCTCTTTGGTCAAAACTTATAATTCCGCAATATATGATGGACTATACGTGCAAGTACATGATTATTTTATAAATAGACGGAGATATTTAATAATGCTTGTTGAGCTTGTGAACTGACTGTGCTTTGTGGCCAAACCCATAATTAAATGAATGAATGTAACAGTCTGAAGCGTCATTGTTATTGGATTCTGCTTCTACGACTTTTGTTGTATGACCAATCCAAGTGGTAAGAAGAGGGGAGAGAAGAACAAGGAGAGGGAGGGTAGGGGGAAACTGGGAAATGGGGGAAGAAAAAAAGGGGAAAAAAAAAAAAGAGGGGTGGGTGGAAGGGGAAAAAGGAAAGAAGAAGGAAGAAAAGGAAGAGGGGAAGAGAACAAGAGACATAAAAAAGAAAAGGGGAGAAGGAGGAAGGAAGGAAGGGGGGGAAAAAAAAGAAGGGGAGGGGGGGGGGGGAAAGGGGCAGAAGGGGTTCGTCTATATCTGCTTTTCAAACGTCACCGAAAATTTCAACCTCACTCTTCTTCCATTTTTGTCGATGAATGGTTTCCGTTTTGTATTGCTTTCAATGGTTTCGGATTTCCTTCCCATATTTGCCTCTGTGATGTTTTGAACAGGTTATGTAGAGGTTGATGTAACCCGGAGTTTAAGATGCATGCGATTTTTTTTTGTTTCCCTATATGAGTGAGTTTACCTACATATATGTTGATAAGAATTAGATAATTTCGCAAAACAGGGCGGGGATTGCTATGTCGAATAACGATGAAACTTTGCATGTCTAAAATGATTACGCAACAAAACATCACTTCGGTGATCGAAATAGCTGTGTGCATTTGCTTATTTTGAAGTTAATCGTTTAAACAGGTAGATTTCGTAGTCATCAATGGTTATAGCTTCTCATTGGTAAATGTAGTTTCACGATGCCTAAAGACATGTATTGAACACGTCATTGAAAACTGGAATACTAGAGAGCCATTGCTTTCTAAACAGAATGATTGAACATTACGTATTTGTTTCTAAAGGCTCGTTTATGCTTCTATGCTATTTCTACCTGTAATGCTGGCGTACCCTATCAGAAAATCAGATTTTACCTCACTAAAATGTCGAACCTCAATTTTTCAAGTGCTGTTTCTGTATTTGCATCAGAATTACCGGTTAATCGTCTAGACAATTATCGATCCGTTTTTCGAAATTGACCAAGAGAATGTGTGTATGACCTTCGTATTCATCCCTCATTGGCCGAATGCATGTGGTCAATCAAATTGGTTATTGTACGCATCGCGTGGATTTTCAATTTCCATTGGCCTTACGTGTGTACTTTTCGTCCTCTGTGATTCATTTTTGGTGCTGCTACTTACATTCTTAAATAGCGTGATGATCTTTGTGTCTCGCATCTCTTGTGGGATACCCCCCTCCTGCCAGCATTGAAGAAGCAAATGGTGAAGAGGTTGTAATAATGCTGCTCTACCGCATTCGATGAGCTCAGGTGGAATTCCGCCGTCACCAGGAGCCTTCCCATTCGATTGCCTTATTGAGCTCATCAAGAGTAGGAGGGATATCTAGATATTCAATGATCGGCAACCGTTCGACATTTTCAAGTGCATGCGGTAGAACCGTACTGTCCCTAGAGTAGAGAGGGGAGAAGTGCTCTACCCATCTTTCCATGTTTTCAAAAAACTCCCATTTTCTTCCGTACATTCAAATGGTTGACTTTCATTTTTTCACTACATTCAAATCGTCTGACTCAACCATGAGAACGAACTTCCATCGGTCCCACTATGCAGTCATCTACGTGTCAGCTGATTTTTTCTTTCCCAAGGACTAATCTGCACCTTCACACGTTCACTTTGTTGTTGTCATATAAATACAAACCATAGTCACGGCCAAATCACAGGGTGCATTGGAACTTGGAATTCTGACCAACGTTCCATTCCGGCCTTGTTCTGTTTTCCTGACTGTTGGGTTAAAAACAACGCACGTTCACTCTGTTGTTGCCATATAAATATAAACCATGTCCCTGGTCAAACGCACTCACTGGGCGCTTGGACCTTGGACTCCCGATCAACGTTCCATCCCGGTCTTGTTCTGTTTTCCTGACCGTTGGATTAAAAACAATTCATCGATTGTTAGAACGCAACAATTTTGTAAGCTGCCACATCGACGATTCATCCATCATAACAATTTGGCGACGGGACAATTCATCATAACACTAGTTAGTGGGGCCTAGGCTTCGAAGTATTTCGCCGTTTGAAATCGCTCAGTTTTAAGTATTTACTAACTGACATTTTTCAGTGCTGGTCGCTTTGTTCTCCTGCACACTAAACTTATATAACTAGAGCATGCTCAGAAAAGTCCCGCTAATTTACACACTTCTATAGGTAACCGTTACGCCTACTAGTTTCAAGGTCAATTACATCTAATAAAATATAAACGAAAATTTTTATTAAAACCGCAAGCTTGGATGAAGAATCGAATACATGATTTAATGCATAATAAACATCTTATTTGTCTCGCCAAACCATCGGCTTACCTGCCGTGAACAAGCCATTTCCAGTGATTCGGAATTTGTTGTATGCGCTTGGCTTCAGCTTCCTGTCATGTTTGTCATCTTTATTTGTCAGAGTTTGTGTGGCCATGGGTAAGTGTGATTTATAATTCTCGGCCATTGTGGGTAATCGAAAATTGACGGTCCATGTTGCAAGCAAACCGATTAGCTGTTTAGCTTGTATTCAACGTTCTTACTGCATAAAAATGGCATTGTATTGAAAAGCGAAGTGTGGTAAAAGAAGAATCAAGAATTAATATTTTATGGTGAAAAAGCATTTGCTTTACATGTACCATTGGATTACAGCTATAAAAATACAGAGGATACAATCACAATTCTATTGAGGTTTTGGTTTGTGTGGGTTCATATCGGGTCAATATACAGGACGGATAGTGCAGTGCTCTTTGATATAAGCATCCAGTTTTGATTTGAAAACATGGATCGTGGTAGCGTGAATAATATCTTGCATAGAGAAGAAATGAAGTCTTTAATCGAGTTTTGAGTTCGAGATAACGAGACAACTTGAATGACTCCGTGTATTCTTAGGGGAACTGACTTCTAACAAATCGCGGAGGGTCATTTTCCATCCGCAGTATTTGGATCATGTCGCTCCTTACTCGCCTTTGTGTAAAACCAGTCAATCCTATCATGGCCATTTGCTCTCGATATGGGACGTACTGCATCCAATCAACTAGCTTCGTCGCTCGGTGATAAATTCTATCTAGCAATCCAATGTATTTTCGCAGCCACGGTACCCAAACTGGGATCATGTACTCTATCCTTTGTTGGATATAAGTATTTATAATACGGGAAAGCTTTTCAGGAGAGAACCTCTCAAATATTATCCTCAGCATGGCCAAGATACAGCATGCCCTGTTGAAGACTTTCTAGCAATGACTATTCGGTTTCAGGTTATTAGCAATCCAGATAGCGAGATCGTTCTCAGCGATGGTACAAGTCAGGTTTCAATGACCAAGATGATATGTATGCTCGTACTGCTGGCCAAGTTGTAATATTTTGCATTTACGCATGTTGAAATGCATCTGATTTAGTTGAGACTAGTGATACAGGGCACCCAAATCCTCTTGCAGCATCGAAAAATCTTCAGTGGATCGGATTTGCTTACATATTTTTATGTCATTAGAAAAAACAACCACCTTGCATCGTACTACTCGGGTAATATCATTTTTGTATAACAGGTAAAGGAGAGGCCCGAGCACTGAACCTTGAGGGATGCCGCTGGTGGCATTGATGGTTTTTGACAGAACGCCTTCAATGCGGACTCGCACATGCCGGACGGTCAAAAAACCGGTTATTCACGATAATATGTTGCCTGTTATCCCGTATCGCACTAGCTTCTACAGAAGCAGGCCGGGGTTGACCATACCAAAAGCCTTTGATATATCAATATAGCAGGCATGATCTTAGTATCCTCGGTTAAGAGATGTTGTCCAATCGTCTAGAGTAATGAGCAAATTTGACCAATTTGAATATGAATGAATATGCTTGATTCAAACAAACTCCAAAGAAGGTTGAAACGTCACGTTGATAATCGACAATATGATAACATTGTGCGTGATTTTTACAGCCAATTAGGCTATAAGCAATTGCAAATTCATCGATGATCAAATAATTTGTAACTCTTGTTTTTTGTTGTAATTTTTTTAAACAATTCTGGCCTCGTTATCTTGATTCTTCCTGTTTGTTTTTTGTCGATAATAAAGTTGTAAATGAAAATTAAGTGCCACATGGGAGTGATACACAACATCGGCCGATTAATCGAATTCTTTCTATCAACTCGAAATGTTTGACCTCTATTCTAGAAAAATTATAATTGGAGATAAAATATACTGTTAAATGGACTCTAAATGTTGCCAAACATCACTAATCCACAGCATTTTGCGTCACAAAAATTTAAGTAACTATCATCGTCATCATCATCATCACCATCATCATCTGCTTTTCCACGCCCCATCCCTGTTGAGAAAAACAACTATGAAATGCATTTACACCAACGCACAATGTCTCGGAAACAAAATCGGTGAACTGCGTGCAGTTTTTCTGAAATTTTCATCAGACATCATCGCCGTAACGGAAACTTGGCTACAGACACACCAAACAAATAAAGAATTAGAATTACCCGGAATTGCACTTATTCGCCATTTCCGTGAAACGAGAGGAGGAAGAGTAGCTTTGTATTATAGCCAAAACATTCTGTGCCGTGAGATTATGAATCCAGGCACCGTGGTACGTGAAGCACTCTGGTGCTCAGTCCGATTAGCTAACGGCGAAGACTGTGTTTTGGGAGTAGTTTATCGCACACCGTCTTACAGGAAACTTACAATCTGACCCTACTCGAGAGAATTCGCATGGTTACTTCCAGATTCACTTGTGGATTTTTGATTATGTGTGGCTTCAATTTACCGAATCTGCAGAGCAGTACCGTTCATCCAGAACACGCGCATTCAGTGAGTTGTTAGACGATATTCCTCTTTATAACCACATTGCATGTAATACCCGATACCGTGGAACCGATGTACCTTCACTCCTGGATCTTGTTCTGACAAGCAATTAACATGACATTAATAACGTTACTTAAGAAAGTCCACTGGGACTAAGTGATCACGTCGTCATCCAGTTTCATTATCTGTTTGAAGCTGTAAGAACAAATGATGCCCGTAAACAGTTAGACGTATCAACATTATAGCTTTGAGTGATGCTCTCAAAACGCGATTAACTATCAACCGGAAACCAGCAACGTACATCAGTTTTGGGTATGGCTAATATCTAATCTCAAGAATTCAATCGAAGTGAGCTCTTAATTTGTCCTCAGGAACTCAAGAAAAAACCTCGAATTTAAACTAAGATGCCGAACTTGTAAGTGGTTAGAGGGACGAAAGATTGCGACACCATCGGCAAAACCCATCATGAGAGACCTAGGAAACATTCCGTTTACTGCGGAAAAAAGTACACAAATTTGTCACCCAAGACAAGTTGTACTTCCAATAAGTGATATCACGCATGAGGGATCTCAACCCCAAAATACTATATCGTATGGTTAACGATCAAGCTAAGGTGAGTGGCGTCCGTGAACACAACAGCTGGACCAACAACAACTGCATCAGAAACTGTTGAAGCTTTAGCCACAATTTATTCATCTGTATTCATCCCGAGAAATTTACATCCCAAATCAAACCATTTCAACCACGGTTGCCACGAGTGAAATAAATGTAACGTCGAAACACATCATTCAAGCATTATTTATTCTAAAAACCGGAAAATCTCCTCGGGCTTATGGAATAACCCCGCTAGTATTGAAGCATTGAGCGAATTTGCTATGCAAACCACTCACATGCCTGTTCAAACAAACACTGGTGGAAATCGCTCCGATGTTTCTAATTAACGATCCGTTACTCTGTTACCTGTGATCTCAAAATTACTTGAGCGACTCATTATTGATAATCTAATGAAACATTTCGAGAATAATCAGTAATTAATCCTGTTTGTCTAACTTACTGATAACGCTGGATGATTGGACAAAATCCGTAGATAATGGGAAACCAATACACGCCTGCTACTTCGATATCTCAAAAGTATTCGATCGTGTTGACTATACCCTACTACTGCAGAAGCTTGAAAGGCTTCGTATCACTGGAAAGTTGTTGAATTGGCTAAATGACTACCTAACAAGTCACACTAACCAGTTACGTGTTAATGGTGCATTATCAAAACCAATCGCAGCAACTAGCGGAGTTCCCCAAGGTTTATTCCTTGATCCGATCCTCTTTCTGGTTTATGTCAATGAAATACCGGAAATTGTTCGATGTAACATTTCGTTATTTGTGGATGACATAAAGATTTGGCGCAGCATTTGTAGCTCAGAAGACTGTCTGCTATTACAAAAGGAACTTGATACGCTTCACAGCTGGTCGTTGAAGAACAAACTGCCCTTTAACTCCAACAAATGCAGGCTCATGAATGTGGGGAATCGAGTAGTATTCACATACCAAATAGGTTCACGTTTACTTAAAAATCAAAGTGAAGAATAAGATTTGGGTGTCTGGATATGCACCAGTTTAAAAACCTCACTTCAAACTAACAGTGCCTTTAAAAAAACAACACGTGTCCTAAATCTACTGAAACGGGTATCTAGGAAATATTCGCCTAAGTTATTCCAAAGGATCATGAATAAATACTTGGAATACGGTGTGCAGTCATGGTCTCCATGGCTCAAGAAGGATGTTGAACTTATGCAGCGAATCTATCACCGCTCAACAAAACTAGTTCTCAGCATCCGAAACCAGCCTTATAAAGAAAGGATAGCTCACCTCAATCTGTTCCACTTTCTCTATCGACGAATCAAGGGAGACCCTATTCCAATTTACAAAATATTTCATACCCCAAACCATCCCTTACAGGATTTATTCACGCGAAGGGATACGAGAAATTATGGGACCCATGAATATGTGCTGGTGGTTCCGCATTCCCGCCTGAACTGAAGAAGGTATTTTTACTTGGAACAGTTTAACTTCTACCGTTGCTCACTCCACTAACTTTCATGACTTTAAAACGGAATTAGACGAATTTCAATGGAATTATTCGTTTCCAGAACACTTATATACTGTTTAATCTAATTCCATAACTTGTTTTATACACATACATTTTAATTATTAACATCCTATGGTTATTGCTAAGCTTGATGCTTTTTAGACCATTAGAAATCTTGAATTACCATCATCATCATCACCACCACCACCATCATCATATCGCGTCGTATTTACCCAAAGAAGGATACGACGCGATATTATTCTGACTTATAGAATTGTGTCTACCGAAGGACATCCACTAATACACTTGCTTCATGTGTGTGATCGGAAAGTGACACGCAGACATACCTTATCCCTTTACGTTCCAAGTTCCCGTATCGATTGTCGGCGCCATTTTTTCGCCGTACGTGCTATATTTCTTTGGAATTCCCTACCCCAAAATGTGGTGGACTCTCCTTGCCTGGCGGCGTTTAAAGCGAAATTGGACTTACATATGCATAAGAATAACATTCGTGAGCCTTACATTTCATATTCTCTATTGTTTTTATATTATTGTATTTTTCATGTTTTTATTCATACCGGAATCCTGTGGTGTTGTAAAGTATTAACTTTTTTTAACCATAAATCCTTGACTCCTTGAATCCTTGAATCCAGATAATTTTCTTACGATGTAACTGGCTTTCCTGATGAGTTCATACTGATAACATTAAGGATTAATCAATAACCCCAATAAGGACATGGAAAATGGTTGCAGGCATCTCTGAATTTGTACTAACATTCATTAACTCTATTGCGTGGGCCTCAGCTTGAACTTCAGACAACGCCGACTATGGTAAACTTACTAGTAACGACTAGCGATTGTCTGCGACAAGTAACGGTTTGACTACCTCAGGTTATGCACCACTCAGAATGCAAAGTGGAACAACGTTTCGTTTCGACATTCATAATAGGTGCTTTACGAAGAGTATCTATTTCATTCCACCGACAGCCACCGATCGATAAAGACGGCGTCGCCTAGTGTATCGACTCACTCTCGCGAAATTGGTCGATAACGTGACCTTAAACGTTTATGACGGCGCGGATTGTAAAATGCAAAATTTGTCAAAAGCTGGTACACCCCAGATTGCGTCACGTTCAATGTTACTTGTGTTCGATTACTATTCATGCGACTGCATTGAATACTGTCAGGATTTATGAAGCCCTATCAACTGAACCAAGAAATGAATCTTCAGCTGGAACACGAAATCAGCAATCGAACGCAAAGCCACTCCAAAATGACTCACGAGAGTGGACTGAAGCCAGATAAAGAAATCTTTTTCGGCCAAAAAGAGGACTCGATTTGCGCCTCTCAACCTGAAACGACCGATATACTACTTAACTTGTCAAAAAACAGAACAGTGCCGACTCTTCCAGAGTCGGCGTGGACAATGACGGTTGTCTCAGATTTGCCATCACACGACACCATCCATCTTTGCTTACCAAAACTGTTCTTGGATGCCTCTATACCAATGCCCCAATGCTTGATTAACAAATTTTCGAACTTGTCACTCGGTTTGAGACTAACGACCTCAGCTATGGCCATTACCGAAACTTGGCTGAGCCCGGAAATCCACGATTGTGAGTTAGATATTGCTGGCATGTCACTGCTCCGCCGAGACCGTGCGTCACGTGGAGGAGGTGTGGCACTCTATTATGATCAGAGACTCAAGTGCAAAGAACTGACGGATTCCGACTTGGTGCTTCAGGACACGCTATGGTGTTTGTTGACAACGACTACAGGCGATGATTGCACAATCGGCGTAATTTATCGTCCACCAGCAGCCCCGGAAGTGTATAATACGAATCTACTCGACAAGCTACGCTTGATTGCCTCGAGATATCATACCAGAATCTTGATATGGAGAGACTTTAATCTGCCTAACTTGCTGAAGACGAACAAAATTTCTCAGACCTCCACTGCTGCCATCTTCCAGCAGCTGTTTGACGAAATTCCCTTGTATAATCACGTTGAAAGCAATACAAGATACAGAGGGAGAGATATGCCTTCAATGCTCGATCTTAACTTGACAACTGAAGAGGACTCCGTCGAAAACATTACACACGATTGTCCGCTAGGTTCGAGCGACCATATGGTCTTAAATTTTGACTACCTATGTCGAGCAGAGCGAACAAACGATAGAACAAAATTCATCAGAATGGTATGCCTATCTAACTTATCAAACGCCCTAAGTTTGATTAACGATTGGCAAATTGAAGGCATAGGAGTAAAAGAGCAGTGGTGCCGCATTTTGACCAAGCTAAACCGGGAAATCAACTCAAGCTCAGCATTCGTACCAAAACAGTGTGGAAAGGCATTCGAATTTAAAATCCGCATTCGCACTCGGAAATGGATTAGAATGCGAAATATGGCTTGGAGAAACCATCGCCGGTTAACCACCGATGCCACATGGGAGACCTTTAGAAAACTAAGAAACCAGGTCATTAAACTTATTGCTGAAGACAAAATACAGTATCAAGCTGTCATAATGTCTAAAATGGAACGGAATCCCAAGCTTCTTTACCAGATTGTGAACAAGCAGTGTTCAGTGAAACCAGGAGTTGCGGCCTTGCGGACGCCCACTGGAATGACCACAAATGCAGCTGACACCGCGGATGCTTTGGTAAATTATTATGCTACAGTATTTTGTCCAAAGGAAAGCGTGGATATACAAATGGATCCAGAAATAACGCATCCTCTACCATTGGACACAATAACCATCAACAAAGAAGAGGTGCTGGGAACACTACTATCGTTGAATCCCAGAAAATCCCCTGGTTGTGATAAAATTACCCCGAATATACTCAAGCATTGTGCACAATCTCTATGCGGACCTCTAACTCAGTTATTCTGCGAATCGTTGTCGCAAAGTGTCATACCGACTGAATGGAAATCTGGTATAATCTCCCTGATTTTCAAAGGCGGGGTGCGTTCGGAGCCCGCAAATTACAGACCTGTTACTTTGTTGTCCGCCGTATCCAAGGTACTCGAAAGGATCGTGGCAAACAAACTGAGCAAATACCTTGAGGAAAATAAGCTATTTTCGGGAGCGCAACACGGTTTTAGAAGGGATACTCCTGCCTTACTAACCTTCTCCTTACCCTTGACGACTGGACTCGAGCAGTAGATGCTGGGGATACTATCCATGTATGTTACCTCGATATGTCGAAAGCATTTGACCGTGTAAACCACAGTATTCTCTTGCAGAAGCTGGAACGTTGTGGTATCACTGGCAGTCTGTTAGCATGGTTACAAAATTACCTGACTGATCGGCTTGTTCAAGTCTCTGTGGACGGTGCTCTATCGAAGTCGGTAGCCGTGACAAGTGGAGTGCCTCAGGGATCCGTCCTCGGACTAATCCTCTTCGCGCTTTATGCTGATGACATACCAGATCTCATCAAATGCAAGATCGTACTGTTCGCAGACGATATAAAAGTGTGGTCGAAGATAAGTAAGTCGGAAGACTGCGAACTGCTCAAGAAGGATCTGGACAACCTCCAGGTTTTGTCCCTGAAAAATCGCATATTTTTCAATTTACAAAAGTGTCACATGTTGAACATTGGCAAATATGTGGAGTACCAGTATTTTCTTGGAACACACAGCCTCTCGTGGACCATGGAACAAAGGGACTTGGGTGTGTTAATAAGCAACACCCTGGGGATGTCGAGCCACTGCAACTACGTCTATCGCAAAACATCACAGAAATTGTCACTCCTAAAGAGAATTTTCGGTAGGTTCTCAAAACAGACAATTCCCTGTATTATAAATACGTGCATCAGGCCCACGATGGAATATGCGGTTCAAGCATGGTCGCCATGGCTTAAAAAAGATGTTGCGACTTTGCAACGAATCTATCATCGAGCAACAAACTTGTCACTGGACTCAGCCGGAAACCCTACAATGAGCGAATCAAAACGCTAAATTTATTTGATTATCCACGTCGTCGTATCCGAGGGGATTTGATTCTGGTTTACAATATTTTGAATATCAAAAATCACCCTCTTCAATGCTTATTGAATCTACGGAGCTCGCATAATACAAGAGCTCACACATTTACTCTAACTGTCCCTCACTCGAGACTCAACTGCAGACGACATTTTTTGCCGTCCGAGTTTGTTTTACTTGGAACAATCTGCCAGATGATGTTGTAAACTCACCAAACCAGCAAACTTTCAAGAGAAGCCTTGATGCCTATTTGACCCTACACCCGTGCATCGAAGAAAACTATACATCTTAACACCATACACCTACATTTGTTATCCCACCAATCGAAAACAATTTCTGCCCTTTGGATATTTACTTGATTCTTGAACTTCTCAGTAAGCAATCTAATCCCATTTTTGCTTGTTTTATTATTCGTTGTTGTCATATTATTCTGTGGTTTTTTATAAAGCTATATGCTTTTTAGACCATTAAAATTGAATTGAATTGAATTGAAATCTTTATCATCGGAATCAGCGACCTAAATTCATAATCACAAATTACCAGGCATTTATTTTATATGTAATCTATGCTGGATGAAAGTATCATGTGATTTAGTGAGAGCTGAAAACTCTGATTCAATTACGCACGTTTCCTGTAGAGATGAACATTAAAAGACTGGAACAAACAATAGACTTTCAAATCCTGTACGTGTCAGGAAGCGCAGAAAAGAAATCAAAATACATGCCTTAACCAAGTAAAAAGTATGTCCTACAGGAAAGTTGTGTTGTTGGCCTCCTTCGGTCGACGTCGACCATGGATGTACATCAAAATCGCGTGAATGTTCATGTTCTGCAGCTTTTGGAATGACTAAACAGTCCGATTCGGGAAGAACAATCTCTCCCGCAGCGCTGGCAACGAAAGTCAGATCTCGGTTGTATTGCATCAGTTGCACGCTGACGGCGTGATTTGCGTTCAGCAGCCAAAAGCGGTATTTCCTCCTCCCCAGCTTGCAGACGACGTTTAACACAATGCCTCCAATGTGCGCGGTCAAGAACAAGTTCTTCCAAACTCGCCGGGTCGATGCCAAGAGCTTTCATATCTTACTGTCCCTACCTGATGAGTGCAAACAGCACGAAACCGGTCGTGGGGTGTGTGTGACGGAAAAGCATGCAAATGAATATTTAGCTTTCATATCTTTTTGGCAAACGTCTTTGTAACGCAAGTGCGGTCTGCCCAATTGTCGACTTCCTAATTGCAACTCACCATAGAGTAGATCTTCCGGAATACGACCATTTTACATTCTGTAGACATGACCAAGCCACCGCAGGCGGCGCTGTCGCAATAGGGTAAACATTCTCTGTAGACCAGCTTTTGAAAGCACTTCAGCATTAGTCACTCTGTCCATCCACGATGTGTTCAAGATACGACGGACGCTTCGTAGATAGAAAGCATTCAGCTTCCGTTCGTGTCTTGCGTGGGTGGTCCAGATTTCACTGCCGTATAGTAAAGCATTTAGTACGCACGCGCTCTATACCCTCATCTTCTTTGTCTTTACAGTCAGTTTGCAGTTACCCCAAACACGAGAGTTCAATCGAGACAGAATGAAAGGTGTTCTGCCAATCCGCTTATTAATCTCCGTGTCTAGCGAGAGGTTATCCGCAATGATTGAACCAAGGTATGTGAACTGATATACTGATTCAAGCTGACAGTTTCCAACAGTTATGATGGGAGGCGATACAGTCCCTTGTCCAAGGACTTTGGTCTTGCTCATGCTGATTGTTAGCTGAGTGAGCAATAAAGGCTGCATCGTCGACAAACAGCAGGTCACGGATTAGCACATTTCATGCATTGGTTTGTGCTTTCAACCGGTTTATGTTGAAAAGCTTGCCATCACTTCGCGTGCGTAGGTGCGCAATGGTTGAACCAACTATGTAAATTGTTGTACTAGTTCAAGGTGACAGTTTCCAACAATGATGATTGGTCTTGCTCATGCTGATTGTTAGCCCAAATTCTTTGCATGCCGACGAAAAACAGGCCGTTAGCGACTGGAGGTTTTCTAGGGAGTGGGCAATATAGGCAGCATCGTCGGCAAAGAGCAGGTCATGGATTAGCGCCACCCGTACCTTGGTTTGTGCTCTCAACCGTTTCAGGTTGAAAAGCTTGCCATCAATTCGCGTACTTAGGTAAATGCCTTCTGTCCTCGTCCTGAAAGTGTACATCAGAAGCAGAGCAAAGAAAATGCCGAACAGCGTGGAAGCAAGAACACACCCTCGTTTGACACCTCGGCAAATTTCAAAGGCTTCTAAGCTGAAACCGTTAAAATGGACTGAGCCGTTAATGACTGAGTGGAACGAAATAACGAGCTTGAGCAGTCTTGGGGGGCAGCCTATTAAATCAAGCATTCTGAAAAGATCCTCCCTGCTGACGTAGTCGAATGCCTTCGTTAAATCAATAAAACAGCGTATAATGGCATACGCGGTTCCCGACACTTTTCTTGAAGTTGTCTCAGGGAGAAGATCATGTCAACGGTTGATCTTCCCTTGCTGAAGCCACATTGAGATTCGGAGTAAATTCTATCAGCTAAAACTTACAGCCGGATCAGTAAGACTATAGCAAACAATTTGCCTACAAAATTAAGAAGGGAGATTCCTCTGTAATTGTTGCAGTCACCTCTATCTCCTTTATTCTTAAATAGCGTGATGAACTTTGTGTCTCGCATCTCTTGTGGGACACCCCCCTCCTGCCAGCACTGAAGAAGCAAATGATGAAGAGGTTGTAATAATGCTGCTCTACAGCATTTGATGAGCTCAGGTGGAATTCCGTCGTCATCAGGGCCCTTCCCATTCGCTAAGCGGTCAATTGCCCTATTGAGCTCATCAAGAGTAGGGGGAGCATCTAGATATTCAATAGTCGGCAACCGCTCGACATTTTCAAGTACATGTAGTAAAACCGTACTGTCCCTAGAGTAGAGAGAGGAGAAGTGCTCTGCCCATCTTTCCATTTGCTGAGTTTTGTCCACAATTGGGTCACCAGATACAGACTTAATGGGAGTCTTTTTAAGTTTATTTGGACCAATGGCTCTCTTGATCCCATCATACATACCGTGAAAATTTCCAGTATCCTCAGCTTTTCGGATACTAACGCTAATTTCTGTCCAATAGTCATTTGCACATCTCCTTGCAGTCTGTTGGACCTTATTTCTAGCTTCTATTAAAAGTCGAAAGTTTTCGTCTGTTGGCATATCTTTGATCCTTAAGAATGCTGACCGTTTCTCATCCAACATAGCAGTCATCTCAGAAGCTTTTGCTTCGAACCAGTCGCTCGTTCGAGCTTTCTTCGGACAGAAAGTGGAAAGCGCGACTCGGCATATGCAGCTTTTTATCGATTCCCAGTTTTCTGAAGCCGATTCGAGTTGGGTTGTCTTGCTGAACTCGGCTGTGAAGGCTTTTGCGAATCGCGTAGCTTGATTAGGTTCACGTATGCGGGTGACGTCAATCCTATGCTTACCAGACAATTTCGTGCGGTGAAATCTCGTGTCGGGAAGTTTCAGTTTTGCACAGACCAGTGAATGATCAGTGTCGCAGTCTGCGCTTTGATATGATCTCGTGAGAAGTACGCTTCCTATATTAGTGCGCCTAACAAGAATAAGATCAAGCTGATGCCAATGCTTAGAGCGAGGATGTTTCCAAGAGACCTTATACTGTGGTTTTGTTTGAAAGAAGGTGTTACTGACACAAAGACTGAACTGTGTGCATAATTCTAAAAGGCTTTGTCCATTTTCATTGGTTTTACCTATACTGAACCTCCCGAGACACTTTTGCCATACTCGTAATCTGCACCAACTCTAGCATTGAAATCACCCAATACCACTACACAGTTTCTTTGTGGCACATTTTCGAGGACTATTGCGAGGTTGTGATAAAAAACGTCTTTTTCATCAGGCGTCGCAGAGAGCGTCGGTGCATAAACGTTTACCAGCGTAATGGTACCAGTAATGCACTTCAGATTTAGAGTCCAAATCCGTTCGCTCCCGCTGCTGCTCGGATCTGTTGCATTTAGTAGGTCGTTTCGCACGGCAAACCCAACTCCATACAGTCGAGGCTCATCGGAACCCATTCCTTTCCAAAAAATTTGTAATCTCTTTCGGTTAGTATACCAGTGTCTGGTAATCGCGTGTCTTGCAGGGCAGCCACATCGACATTAAGTCTCTTTAGCTCATTGTAAATCACAGCAGATTTTCTTACGCCTCTGATATTCGAGACGTCGTCATGAAATCCGGGAAGCATGGACCGGACGTTCCAGGTTCCCAGTTTCAGAACTGACATTTGTTGTTTAGTATTTCGAATTGCTGGTGCGAAAAAAGCAGTTTGCTTGTCGGTTGATTCCTAATCCCCATGCACCCAATGAGGATAGCAGACCATGGCGAGACGGCACCATATTGGCTGGGGGATGCCCAGCTTGAGGCGGGCGGTAGCCGTCCAATGAGACCTGAAAGTCTCTTCCACCGTCGGAAGCAGCCCCAGGCGCTGAGCTCTACGCCAATCGAGCTGTAGCTTTTAACCGGTATCTGCTGCTTCCCGTGTTATTATCCGCAGGAGCGGAATGGAGTGTCCTCTCCATTGGTGCGTTGTGATGTACGCCAGGGCAGTTCAACGTGGAGAACTAGCTGTTTCCCATGCCGCAAGTGCGCCCTCTCCACGGCACCACCGGAACCAAAGGAACAGCTAGGCTGAAACGTTTGGACAACGATGCCGTCGCAGGAGTTGGCAGAGAGAACTTGAATAAAACTTCGGACTGCCTAACGGGACTCCGGCTCCGGATTTTTCCTCAAGGTTGTCTCCTGAAGCCTTTTCCATGATTGGATGTAGCCACAAGGCAGTGTTGGTTTGGTTTTCCTTCCCCCAGGTGGACTGACTTAATGGATTTACGAGCTCCACCTGCCCGAAGCATGCTGGTTTTGAGGCGCCAGTCTGTCGCCCTCACCCTTTCTCCTGTCAGTAGAAGCAGTTCCGCCGGGTCACTCATGACCACGCGTACAGGCCAGGAGCTGGACTTGGTTGTTAGAGGCTATATGAGACGCGTGCCATTGGAGAATTTATGGAATTGGGAGCTTATCCCCAAAACCGCCCCGGCGTTGACAACCTTGGAACCATGGGAAGCTGTAACTACCACTAAAATACTCCTTGATCCATAAATCAATCAAACTTCCTTCCAACAACTCGGTACCACCAGTAATTCTGTGAAATAGAGTAGTAGTCAAGCAAATGTTAGTGTTGAATTATCGAAGGATGTGTATAAGCTAAGACAGAAGAGTTTGAACACGAAAATTCCCCAGGAGCTAAAAATCGAAAGTCTAATGGTAATTGTAGTAATCTCACTGAACCAAGAGCGCTGTCGCTAATGAGCGTGAAGCAGATGACAGGAAACAATAGTATGATCTCTGCCAAAGCTTAGGCATCACTGCCTCACTTGCGTCGCTGACCCGATTATGTAGACCCCCGAACTCACCTCGTGCGAACTCACCCTGGTTACTTCGTGTAGTGCTAATGTCCGTATAAGATGTGGAAAATATCTTGCCCGCCTCCTCTGAAAATGTTTTAGACGTGATTATTCAGTCTGACTTAGAAAACTTTATGCAATGTCGACTAGCCTGCCAGCAAAGCTGAAAACAGCTTGGGTCTCCTCAGAAGATCCCTAGGTTCGTTTGACGCCAATATCAGCTGCAAATTGATTTCAACCTACATCTGCCCTCATATCAAATATGCTATACCGGCATGGGATCCTTGGAATTTCTAATTGTTCGTACGAAATGCGATTTAGAATATTAAAATTGCATTTATACTCATACAGACGGTAACGAGGAACAATAATCTTCATTTGGACATTATTTTCTCAAACAAATCATGCATGCAGCCATCTGTTACATCTTTCCTACAAAACACATATGCGTGGTCAGCAATCTAAACTTTACCAACAGCATAGTAGGTTGAACTGCCGCAAATACACATTTTCCGTTCGCAATTTGCAATTGTGGAACAGTTTAACTACTCACGTGGTAAAATCTAAAACCATTGACGCTTTTACAAAATCACTAGATAGCCATATGGACAAGTATGTTTTACATTTGACAATAATCTTTAACAATAATTTTTGATAATTTTTTTACCAACCGATCCGATTTCCATTTTTGTGGGTCGCGTAAAGCATAGCTTTTTACCCGCACATCATATATGAATAAATCTATGAATAAACAAAGATGCTCATTTGCATGATTTTCCATCACACACACACACCACGTAATGCTCAACAGCCAGTCCAAGAAACTATTGAATAATTATATAACAGCACGTATATGCACAAAATGCAGAAATGAAGATGTTTTGATCAAAATATGTGTTCTCAGAACTGGTAGACAAGCCTTGATCAACGAACGTTTAAAATATGCACGTAGATAGATGTTTGCGTTTCATAGTCTCATCAGGAACAAATAGTAAACATGTTAATCCAAAATGTACATTTTATTCCGAAAGGTGTTTGGAAAACAGTAGCAAAAACAATGAATTGTGTAAGGCGGGAGTTGTTACTGTGTGCGTACTCCTAACACGAAGGTTTTAACTCGCCCAGAGTTCAAGGTCAACGAATAATTGTTTATGCACGCACAAAGAC
>JACCGJ010011738.1:0-18452 GCA_013407085.1 Atriophallophorus winterbourni | reverse complement strand
AAGGCCTCTGGTGACGACGGAATTTCACCTGAGCTCATCAAATGCTGTAGAGCAGCATTATCACAACCGCTTCACCATTTGCTTTCTCAGTTCTGGAAGGAGGAGTGTGTCTCACAAGAGATGCGCTATATAAGAATAATGGTGATAGATGCGACTTTAACAATTACAGAGGAATCTTCCGTCTAAATGTTGTGAGCAAATTGTTTGCTGAAGTGTTACAGATCCAGCTGCCAGTTTCTAGGCGATCTAATTTAATCAGAATCTCAATGTGGCCTCCGCAAGGAAAGATTAACTGTTAATATGATCTTCTCCCTGAGACAACTTCAAAAAAGTGTTGGGGACAGCGTATGCCATTATACGTTGTTTTTATTGATTCAACGAAGACATTCGACTACGTCAGCAGGAAGGGTCTTTTTAAAATGCTTGATCTGATAGGCTGCCATCCTTATCTGCTCAAACTCGTTATTTCGTTTCACTCAGGCATGATGAACTCAGTTCGTTTTAGAAGCCATTAAAATTCGCCGAGACATCACACAAGGTTGTGTTCTTGCTCCAATGCCTTTTGGCATTTTTTGGTCTGATTCTAAAGCAATGATTTTAGTACAAGGACAGAAGGCATTTACTTACGCACGCGAAGTGATGGCAAGCCTTTCAACCTGGACCGGTTTAGAGCACAAACCAAAGCATGGGATGTGCTAATCCGTGACCTGCTGTTTGCCAACGATGCAGCCTCTATTGCTCACCTAAGAGAAAACCTGCAGTCGCTAATAAACTGTTTTTCGTCGGCATGCAAGGACTTTGGTCTGACAATCAGCATGAGCAAGACCAAAGTCCTTGATCAAGGGACTGTGTCGCCACCAATCATCACTGTTGGAAACTGTCAGCTTGAACCAGTACATCATTTCACATATCTTGGTTCATCCATTGTGGATAACCTCTCACTAGACACGGAGATTGATAAGCGGATTGGCAAAGTAGCTGTCATTTTGTCCCGATTGATTCTCGTGTTTAAAGTAACCGCAAGTTGACTGTAAAGACAAAGTTGATGGTATACATCGCTTGCATAATAAATTCTCTGCTATATGTCGGTGAAACCTGGACCACTCACGCGAGACACGTATTGAAGATGAATGCACTCCATCTTCGATGCATCCGTCGTATATTGAACATATCGTGGATGGACAAGGTGACTAATTCTGAAGTGATTTCCAAAGCTGGGTACAGAGTATGTTCACTCTACTATGACAACGCCGCCACGTCTACAGAATGGAAAATTGTCGTATCCCGAAAGATCTACTCTATGGTGCATTGCAATTAGGAAGTAGATCATGATGCAGACCGCACTTGCAGTACAAAGACGTTTGCAAAAGAGATACGAAAACTTTTGGTATTAACCCGGCGAGTTGAGAAGAACTTGCTCTTGATCACTTGCATTGAAGGGTTTTTTTAGAGCGTCGTCTACAAGCTGAGGATTATCCGATACAGCTTTCGGCTGCTGAACGTAGATCACGCCTCCTGCGTACAATGACCCCTTACAACCCAGTTCTGACCATCGTTGCCAGCGCTGCGGGAGAGATTGATCCTCCCGAATCAGACTGCTTAGTCATTCAAAAAGCTGTAGAACATGAAAATTCATGCGATTGTGATGTACATCCATGGTTGACATTGACCGAATAAGTCCAACAACATTATATCACAAATTGATTGTCGATAAATTTACGGATTGAGTTTATGCGAGTTTACAACTTTAAAAAATGTTGTGGATATTTTTTGGTTGTCACTATTTGATAGGAATTATATTGCGGCGTGAGTAAACTCGGCGACGAAACCATCAAATTTGATGCGGTGAAACATTTATACTGTCTAGGCATTAATATTATAAGAGATTTCAAATGGTCTAATCGATGTGCCGAAGCAGTAAAAAAAGACTTGCAACGAATTTAAAGCGTGTTTAGCCCTGCCTTGGTGAACACGTACTGTTTTTATCACTTTTACACGATAATCAGTTAGCATTCATTGAAATACTGCTGAATGCGTAAAGTGATTGAAAATAGATTGCTTTTCACTGGGCAGGTTGCATCCACCACGCACTGCGTAATAATACATTTCACACAGTGCTGGTGAATGGAAACCACGATCTTACATTCAGATATCTGGGAAGAGAGCACGTGAACCTGAATGCGCTATGTCGAAAGGCCGGATGCTTAACCCGCTCAACCGGAGGAAATCCGATCGGGTGATCGGATTTTACGCAACTTCAGCTATGTGCAAATTGAACTTGGAGCATTCCATGATAAGACATCTCCCGTTCACTGGTAGACACATATGTGCTTTCTGTTAAACAATCATGGCAGTGGCTGTGGGTTTACGCATACCTCCAAAATATTCTGTGCACTCGTTTTAATTTAGACGTCTATCGCCATGTGATACTGAGCTTCATAGTGATTTGGTCCTGTGCAATCAGGTAGGTGGCACGACCTACTATTGCTGATTCTATATCTCATCTCACTGAAAAGAAGGATGTTACGTAGGTCCCAATTGAAACCATCAAATTCATGAATAGTATCAGTAATGTTCATCCAAGACAAATGTATGCTCTAGCGCTGCGTGTTGGTACTTGAGCCAAACTATAAAAAAACTTTCCTAGAAACATGTCAGGTCAAATGTTCGTAAGTACTTTTCCAATGAAAGTGTAGTAAATAACTGGTCTCGTTTCCGAAAGTAGCTATATGTTCCACTTTGGCAGGCAGTTTCAAGAAGGGACTCGCCTTTGCCTAGCCTTTTGATTCTTCATTTTTTATCCGTATTTGAAAACTTGGTATGATCTTCATATTGTTCTAGGAACGCTCTAATGTCTCTTCTCACCTATTTGTGGTGGAGTTCTTTTGTTTCATTCTAGAGTATTCTCACACAATAAAAAATTCGCAAAGTTATTATTTGAAGTAGTGGACGCTCTTATGTTGCATAACACCGAAAAAAAATCTAAACTTTTGATTAGCGACAAAGCCATAATTCGCCTTGTGCAAACTGAACTGAACTTCCTAGGAAGCGATGTCGGTTAGACTCCAGTAGACACTTTTCGGAACTTAGAGTGGTAAATTTCTGGAAAATTCTTCCAGAGCAACTTATATCCTGCAGTTCCGTCGCGAGTTTAAAGAAGGGTTTGGACCGCAACTAGTGTATGATATTTGAGTACGGTAACTGATATCATGGGTGCGCCTATTATTATAATTATTCACCAACGTCATTTGTTGGTTTGGAAGCTTCCTGTCTGCTGTGTTTCTAAATGAGCTAGTATTTGGGAGAAAAGCTTGTGTCTGTCTAAATGTCGGTAAGGGACATAAACGCTTAGAGCGCAGCGGTGTTCTGTGAACTATGTTTTTGTGTGCGGCTATAATGGTAATTTTAGGATTCTAACGACGGGAACGCCTTTGCATTGGGGTGAGGTCAGATTTCGTAGTAACATTAGAAAATCTAGGTAGGAATTTCAAAATATTTCTATTCTCTAATATATATGAAACGAAACATTTGTCAGTAAATTTTATAAGGATTGTGGTTCGTTGTTCCATGCTGTTTTTACGTAAACGGACATAAGCAGCACAATCTGTCTGAATACCATATGAATTGATAGAACATCTTTTCCATTCATTTAAAGGATAATTATCAGCTACATTAAATAAAATAATATTACTAGAACGGGTTTCTCTCTGACTCATTTCAGTACATAGAGTTTCTACAATTTGTTGGCTTGTATAAGGATATCATGGTCAAGAATGAAATTGGGCTTCATAAGAGATAATAACGCTTTAAGAGAATCAAATGAAGTTTGAGAAGTTGTTATTTCGTTACGTACACCTAATAGTTCAGATTCTGATTTTTCAATTTATTTTAGAATAACGAAGTGTCATCATCTAACCTCACAGTGCAATTTCTTGTTTGTGGAATTTTACGAATTTTAATACGGCGAGAGATGGATGTTTTAGGGTGCATTGTGTATAGAATATCGTGGAACGAAGATATTAACTTCAAGATATTTTCACAAGTATATCCGTTCTGGTATGTTGCGTACAGAATAAAATGAAGTATGGAAACGTAATTGGGAACACATAGCGTATTCAGGCGTCCGACAAGATATGAAAAAATCGAAGTTATTTCCTGAATACTCTCCCTTTTTGCTTTCAAAACTTAGGTAGATCACCATTTTGAGCGTTATTTCGTGAAGAAAATAAATGCTAAAATTTTCTGTTTTCTTATAAACGTTTGTTCTTCAGCTGATCTTTAACCGTGCTGCGGAAGAGAGATTACTTTTTTTCGGCATCTGTTATAACGTAGTGCTACCTTAATACAGTCCGGATATGCTCTTTGCGTGTTGAACGTCGAAAATTAAAAACGGACGAAAAGAAAAAACTTTTCAGCAGTGGTGGGTGTGTAGCGGTTGATCCAACGGAGATTTCACAATTAACCGCGAGCATCGTCGGATTATTGTACCCAACAAACCGGAACACAATTCTTAACGTATCACGGAATACAGATAAAAAACAGTCACACGATAGACTTTTCCCAAAACAGAACACATCAGCGGCATGCATAATATATTAAAATTGTGTACATTTTACATGTATCATTATAACAAAACAAATGACAAAATATGTAGGATTAATATAATAAAACAAACAATGATGAAAACAGCATAATACTCCCTTCTTAGAGAGTTAGAAAACAGTGAAACGCTCGGAAAGAAGTGTTAATCTGCGTAGTCTGCAACATTTTCAAGCCACCTAAATCTCCGAGCTGATCCAGTTTTTCGAACTAGGGAGGGTGAATCAGAAGATGAAAGAAAGAGTTCACACGCCTGGGTCGATTAGTTCAATTGAGGCACACTGTGGATAATAGGAGTGAGCGAGGTTAAAGGAAATCTGTCAACATCGAAGGTACCACTTAGTGTGTGAACGTTTGAGGGTGGTGTTTGGTCGCACACTGGTTCGATAAAAACTGCTTTCGATGCGGTCAATAGTAACCGTATCTTGAGCAGCATTCATTTCGATGACGAAGTATTTGGCGAAGCGGCTAATTAATTTGAAGGGTTTAGTGTATGAAGGCTGCAGGGGTTTGTGCGTGTGATCAGTTCGAATAAAGACAAAAGCACATGACTGTAAATCGCTTGGCAAGTAAACGTCACAATTGCATGGCCGAGTAAGTGTGGCACGCAATTGACGCATGAATGATCGTAAGCGATTGATAAATCGGAAACAGTGTTGTCTGCTGCTACGTCATGGGATGCGATCAATTCACCAGGGAGGCGAAGTGAAGTGCTGTATACTAATTCTGC
Organism: Atriophallophorus winterbourni; assembly: GCA_013407085.1. Taxonomy (NCBI): domain Eukaryota; kingdom Metazoa; phylum Platyhelminthes; class Trematoda; order Plagiorchiida; family Microphallidae; genus Atriophallophorus; species Atriophallophorus winterbourni. The sequence goes on along the minus strand of JACCGJ010011738.1, from coordinate 13,123 downwards.
TGCGGAACCACCAAGATCTTTTTTACAGTAACAATTATACCAAGAAGGATCAATGGCAGGTTCTCTGCTTAATTTTTCGTATTTCCATGTGACATCAGTGAGTCTTTCAACTGTCGATGAAACCGTGCAACTAATGCGTTAGCGCAAGTAACGTAAGCTGTTGTTTTTATGTGATTAGCACCTAGAACAATAGTCAACTCACGGAAAAGGTTAGATTGAAACTGGGATCCACGATCCGTAGTGATATTTGATGGGACACCATAATTGCTGATCCAGTTTTGTAGAAAAGATTTCGCAACGGTTTCTGCTGTAATATCGGTGATAGGCTATATGCTGGCTATAGGACAGCGGCTGAAACGGTCGACACAAGTAAAAATGTATATGAAACCATCAGAGATAGCCAGAGGACCGACAATGTTGAGATCAACATGGTGAAATCGTTGACTAGGTGGAGGAAAAAATCCCGTGGCACTGAGAGTATGACGTTGCACTTTGCTGCGTTGACACTGGATACAGGCATTCGTCCAATTTTGAAAATTCGCGTGCATTTTTGGCCAAACAAAGCAATCGGTGATCAACTTACGAGTAGCACGAATATTCGGGTGGGAAAACGAATGGAAGTGTTCAAAAATACACTTCCTCAGTAACTTTGGTACTTAAAGGTAATGAAGTGAAACTCGAATTGGGGATACGAACAGTTTGAACTGTTAAGGATAAGGTAGATTGACATTGCTGTAAGTCACTGTCATGTTGCTGAGACTCTGCTTAATGCTTGAGATCGAAATTCGATCGACTAATTGTGGTAAGTTGCTTGCGAGAAAATGCATCTGCAACGGTGTTCGAGGAAGCAGATAGATAACGTATATCACTGGTAAATTTCGAAATGTAGTCGAGTTGACGTATCTCACGGGGCGAAAATCTATCAGCTGTAGCAGAGAGGGCAAACATCGAAGGCATGTGATCGGTCCAAACAGTGAAATTGCGGCCTTCGAGCAAATTGCAAAAATGGCGAACAGCAAAATATATACCTAACAATTTACGACCAAATGTACTTTAACGTGTCTGAGCGGGTTGGAGAGGACGGGAAAAATGCAAGCTGTTTGACAACACCGTCAATACTTTGCTGGAGGACAGCACCGACTGCTGCTTGGGATGCATCAGTAGCAAGCGAAAGAGAAGCATGAGGATTCCTGTACATGTAGGATAATGACGATACTTCATTCAATGCGGTCTTCGATATTTGAAGCGATTTGACAGCATCAATATTCATTTTAATTCGACGCTTATTTCCGCGTAACAAATCGTCATTGGTTGAAATATATTAGCATAATTCGGAATGCGTCTTCTGTATTAATTGTCTAAACCAAGAAATCGACGTAACTGTCGAGGAGAATTGTAATTCAAGGTAATTCAAGGTTTTTATTGGTCTAAAAAGCAATGAGCTTAACAACAACCATAGGATGGTAAAAATTAAAATTCAAGTGTATAAACAATATAAGAACATAGATTAAACAGCATATATAAGTGTTTTGGAAACGAATAATGCAATAAAAATTCGTCTAATTTCGTTTTAAAGTCATGCAAGTTAGTGGCGTGAGCAACGGTTGAAGGTAAACTGTTCCGAGTAAAACAAACAGTGACAGAGAAAAAATACCTTCTATAGTTCAGGCGGGAATAGGGTACGACCAGCACATATTCATGGGTCCGATAATTCCTCGTATCCCTCCACGTGAATAAATCCTGTAAGGGATGGTTCGGGGTATGGAATGTTTTGTAAAGTGAGATAAGATCTCCTCAGATTCGTCAATAGGGAAAATCGAACAGATTCAGTTGAGCTATCCTTTCATTATATGGTTTGTTTGGGATGCTGAGAACTAGTTTCGTTGAGCGGTGATAGATTCGCTGCATAATTTTCACATCCCTCTTGAGCCACGGAGACCATGACTGCACACCGTATTCCATGACTGGTCTCAAGTATGTATTCATGATCCTTGGGAATATCTTGGGCGACATGGATAGTCGTTAATAGACGAGATCTTATCGGGCAATGAAAGAATGCCGTTTCCATAGACATGATGTCCTAAAATTTAAAGGGAAGTGAAATCAACAGTAATTTATCCGGGTTAAACACCACGCCAAACCTTGAAAGTCGCTTAAACACCGCACAAATATGTTCTGCATGTTCCACTTGAGACGAACTAGCAATAAGGACGTCATCAATATATACATGAACGAGAGATAATACTCGGAGAAGTCGGTCCATGAATCTGTGGAAGGTTTGATCAGCGTTCTGTAAACCAGATGGCACTTTAAGAAACACGAAAAGACCAAAAGGTGTGGTGATGGCTGTTTTCGGGATATCTTCCTCAGTGACACCAGGTCTAGTTTAGAAAACACAGTCTTTCCAAGTCTTCCAAGGAAAGTGAGAAGTCGTGTATGTGGAGGATAAGGTAACGATCGGGAACAGTAACTCTGTTAAGAGCACGGTAATCTCCACATGCACGCCAAGTGTCAGCTTTATTCTTCTCAACCATGTGGAGGGGGCTTGTCCAGGGCGATTTGGATGGCCGTATGATTCAAAGTTCAAGCATGTGTTCAAACTCATGCTTTGCGAAATTGAACTTGTTCGGATCCAAACGACGGGGTCTGTGAAACACTGAAGGACCACGGGTCAGAATGTGGTGTTTGCCGTCATGTTTAACAGATGTAGATTGCAAACACGTTTTAAATACTTCGGAAAATTCTGTCAGTGAGTCACTGAACGGTGATGGGATGTCAGGGGTAAGTACTCGGATGAGTTGGATGGGCGAATCACAGAAATTACCAAATGAATTAATCTCTCTCAAATTGTCACCAAGCTTATGTGTAGCTATATTGATCGGAAGATCAAAATGAGGAAGGAAATTTGCACCCAGAATTGGAACTTTGACCTCGGCGAGTGTGAAAATCCATCGAAAGTTCCGTCTGAGACCTATTTCGTCAGAAAGTGATATCCAGCCGGAAGGAGAAATTTTCGTGCAGTTTTCCGTCTCTAACGACAACGAAGACGGGTTTTTGCGTTCCATATTGGACGGTGAGATGACGCTAATTTCGGCAGCAGTGTCGATGAGAAATCGCATTTTAGTGGCCCTGTCGGTAACATAGAAAACAGGGCTTTGAAGGGCGCCCAACAGAGTTGCCGTGTCTACTGCCTGGCTTCTCAGTTTACGTTCGGACAAATTTGAATCGTTAGTGCAAGGTGACGTGCAATGCAGGGCCTTGCACCGAATATACGATGAAAATATTATAAACGTGATCCGTTAGAGCGACTGGTGGATCATTTCTTGTGCTGACGTGGAAGACGATTTCGCGAGTTACTACAGGATCGTACTTGTATCGGCGAGTTATGGAACATCGATTTCAACTCTTCAAAAACGCTTGGTATCTGTGTACTAGAATTTTCATCGCTCATGTGTCCTACTTGAGATAATGTAACACTGTGCGAGATATCGTGAACTTCGACTGCAATGCGTGCCAAGTGTTAGAGACTGGTGCACTTGTCCATAATGGCTAAGACTTTGCGGACGTCGGCTGTAAGACTCTGCTGCCATAATTCACGAAAGATATTGCTATCCACAAACTTGTCTCCTTGTAAGTGCAGCATGTGTCGCAGGTGTTGTGACGAAGTGCGATCACCCATTTCTACGCCGGACAAAAGCTGCCGTAGGTACGAAGTACGTTGAATGATTGCGTGTGTAAATGCATCTTACGGATTATCAGCAGGGCGGTTGTATATTAAATCAGCAACCTCTTTTGCGATTGACAGTGGCATCATACTACCTACATGGTCATACTGGGTTGCTGAGATTTGACGCGGTAAGACTCGAATAGTGCTTCGATTTGTGCAAATTAGAAGCGAGCGTCGTTCATACCAAGAGACGGAAGCTAAAGTGCCACATAGCGTGCTTAGAAATATCATCACATGATGTATCAGAAAATGCTGACTTAAGCTCCATTTCGTAAATGAAAAATATATATGAGGGCAAAATCAAAATAAATGGGAGTATATAGTACGAACGAAAGTTTAAAAACATGTTTGGGGCTCACCAATTTATAGCGGTTTATCCAGCGGAGATTTCACCACTAACTGCGTAAGCCTTCTGATTATTGTATCCAAAAAAACCGGAACACACTTCTCAGCGTGACACGGCATACAGATCCAAAACAATCACACGATAGACTTGTCCCAGAACAGAGCGGCTTGTATAATATATTCAAATTGTGTACATATTTACATGTATCATTATAACAAATCAAATGACAAAATATGTAGGATTAATATAATAAAATATACAATAAGGTCAACAACATATGTGATTTTTTCAGCTTTCCACCAAAAGAAATTCTGCACGCTCGATTGTATCGTAAGCCACTTGCTATCCTGTGCCCTTTCCACAAGAAGGACATCGTTCGACTCGTAAGCGTATAGCGTCTCTCAACTCGCATGATTGAGTGTCAGCGACGAAAACATTAGGCTGCACACCTGAAGTCCCTACATCTTTTGTCAATTAAGCACCGTCGTTTGATAGGCGACTTGAATGAAACCTTTATTATCTTGAAGGGGTTAAGCGGCGTTAGCATGTACGACTTGTTTGCCTTGCGTCCCGAGCTGGGCACCAGAGAGCATTCACTCATACTTGCTGAGGAGCTATGTAGACTAGACTGCTGGAAAAACTTTTTCAGCCTTGGAGTGATAAATTTCTGACACCGACTTTCAGACGAACCTATATCCTGCAGTTCTGCTGCGAGTGTTAAGAATTGGTTTGGACCGCATCTGGAGTAAGCTATTTCTTGGATACCCCTCGATAAACGGAGAGTATTCGGAGTATGTTATCTTGTTTTTCAAAAGGCATTTGACTCAGTGAACCATAGGTATCTTCTGCACAAAATAAGTATGTGCGGCGTCACAGGTGACCTACATAGATGTTTAGAGAGATTCTCAACTAATCGCACTAACTATGTTAGAATTGCAGGGGTGTGATCGGAGGAATCACTGATTCTCAGTGGAGTGCCTCAAGGCTCGGTGCTTGGTCCATTACTTTTTCTTATTTTCGTAAACGACTGGCAGCGTGCTTGAGGTCATGCTGCTTCCTGTTTGCTGATGATGTTAATATCCTAGGAACCGACAGTAGATATACGCTTATCTCTGATTTAGAAAAAAGTAATCGAGTGGACAAAGATCTGGGACTTGCCACTAAACTTGGGGAAGAGATATGTTCTTACGACTGATTTAGCGACAGCCCAACTAGAAGTGAAGGAACTCGGTATTACTATAACAGGACATTTTAAGTGGCTATTCAATGTACCGAAGCAGCAAACAAGGCTCGCAGAGAATTGTTCACACTTCGCTCGGCGTTATCTTGCCGAAAACCTCCAATCTTCATTCCCTCATACAAAGTAGTCGTGCGGCCTCACTTGGAATACTACGTTCAATCCTGAGCACCGTACTTAAAGAAGATATAGCATGTCTCGAAAGGGTCCAGCGCCTTGCGACTAGGATGCTTGAGGGTCAGACAGGTAACACCTACGAGGCAAGACTCACGGACCTCGGTTTGTTCTCCCTACAGAGACGGCGACTGCGAGGTGACCTAATAGAAGCCTTCAAGATTCTAAAGGGTCTTACGGGTGATAATATTAGTGAAATCCTTAAACTTGCCCCTAAAGCAGCTACAAGGTGTAATTCTATGAAAATTCTTAAGGGTAGACCCAGGTTGCTGGCACGTGAGCACTTTTCCAGCAACCGCGTGGTCAACTTCTGGATCAAGCTTCCAGATTGTATAGTAAGCCTCCCAAATGTGTTGAGCTTTAAAAGGGAATAAGACGTTAAATGGACTATCCTATTTCCGCACATTGTCTAATAAAAAACAAAAAAACAAATGTTTATTTTTTATCATATCTGTCTATCCTTGGGCAACCTGACAGAAAATTAGCCCACATGCAGTCTATGAGGGTGATTCACTTTGCCTCGACTAGGCTAGTGATTTCATACAACATCCATTGTTCACGCATATTATTGCATTGTTTCCTCAATAGCTGACCTCTCACCGTGCTGGTGAAGGGAAACCCTACCTTACTTTCCAGATATTTGGAAACAAGAACGTGTGAAAAGTACGAACTGTATACTCGATATCGAAGTGCTTGGTGCTAAACCGCATACCGTCGAAGGAAATCTGGCGCGCGATTGGCTTTTAGCCACCTTCAGTCCTGTGCAACTTGAAATTGAACCCCTTAAATGATAATCAACATTATGTAGTTCACCATTTTCAGCGTTATCTAGTGAACCAAGAAAATGCTAGAGTTCTATTTTTCATTATACAACTCTTCTTTAGCTGAACTCTCACCGTAACGGTGAAGAGAATTGGCTTTAATTTTTCCAGCTCATTCATAAAGAGTCAATTTCCGAATACAACCCGAATAGTCTCTCGGCGTCGCAATCGTCGAGGATATCCAACGCAAAAACGTTTTAGCAGTGGTGTTTGATTTTGTGCAGCTTTCTACCGAAAGAAATTCTGAAGGCTCGATTGGCTCGTTAGTCACTTACGGTCCTGTGCAACTGAACTGAACGGAACTGAAAACTCAAGGTCAAAAGCAATTTATTTCATCAGTCTAGATCAAAAGTTTCCTAATTGTTTTTTTCGTGTAATATCTTAATTGCGTGAATTTCTAATTCTGAGTTTCTGTCATTGAATTTCCTTGCTAGACGCTCAATTAAAAGAAAAACTATAGGAATATAGTAGCCGGTGTTTTCAAGCAAACCTCAGGAAGAATCTGGGTTTTCGTTTCTACTTGGTGGGCTATCGCCCTGCGACATTGCTACTGGATTATCGTGACGGCAACGTTAATTTATCTGAATACTTTACATAGATTATTGATCATAAAGCTGTGCGTCTTTTGCCATTGAGGAAAGATTTCGAGTTTAAGTTTCCGAAATTTCGCGAATAATACGAGTCAAGCAAGCTTCTTCTTCCGCTTAGACGACTGAGGGTCAAGCCATTGTAAGCGGCATCTCCATATCAACCCATTTCAGTTGATGATCCCGAGGAAGTACGCACATTCAGGCGTGCTTGGCCCCAAATACATTACAGCGCATTTCTGTCGGTTTTCAGGAAGCTGTTACTTTACCGTCCAATCAAGCAATTTGTCCAATTCCTTCTGGAAAACTGTACTCTCAGCAGAACAGCTTACTGTACCCCAAACTCTCAGCTCATCGACAAAAATAACACAATTCAGATCCCTGTGGAACCCCGAAAGTTGAACATGTAGTCTGCGATTTAACTCCCTTAACCTCGACCTGTGTATAACGGTCAATAATGAAATCTTCAATCAAATTTATAACAAGTTTCTTTATACCATGAGCACGGAGCTTGAGCAATAGACGTTGAAATGGAACACGGTCAAAAGCCTTACTGAAATCGATAAAGGCAGTGACTACCGGGTGGACAGATCAAGTTCATCACACCAGTGCTCGTGAGCAGTGATGAGATTAGATGTGTAAAACCATGCTGAGTAGATGTTAGCTGACTGGTTGTAAACAAAAAATCTTCCATGTTTTTTCAGTAGTCGTTCCAAAGTCTTCCCAACTACCGAAGTGAGGGTAACTGGTCGGTAGTTAGTTGGATCACTGGTTTCACCGCCCTTATACATTGGTTTGACAATGCCGTACTTCCAATCTTGAGGTAACCTACCACACCTCTGGGATAAACTAAAAATTAGCGCCAGTGGTTTGTGTATGATACCCGACAATACCTTCAAAAGCATAGGGTGTATTCCGTCCGGACCAGGTGCTGAGTGTACATCAAGCCGTTCAAGTAAATACTGCACCATCTCTGGCGAGATCATGATATCCGGCATTTCGGCGCTGCTCTCATGAAGCAGATGAATTGGAAACGTCTCCTTTGTGTAAACCGAACTGTACTGAGCGGCGAGAAGAACTGCTTTACGTTGATCTTCATGTTCAGTCGAACCTCTCATAGATCTCAAGCAAGATACTCGTTGAAAAGCTTCAATTCTACGTATAATGTACGCAAACAAGCGTTACGGCACAGAATTGGCTTCGTCCGCCAAACGAGTTTCATAATTCTCATTTTCACTCTTTTTAGGTAGGTGCACTTGTTGCGAATAATTTTGTAGGCCACATAGTTATCGGTGCATCCACTAGAAGAGAATTTCCGCCGTAACCGCTTTTTTTCCTTCATGTATTTACGAATAATGTGATCAAACCACGGCGGCCTCTTAGCGCGGGATCTTCCATTCATCAATGGGGCATGATTTTCAAGCGATCTTATTTTACTCAAAATGTACGACCAACAGGTATCAACATTAGTAGATGGAGGGAGTGACCAGTCAATCGAGTCTGCAGACGTGATTTGACTGTGTCTAATTTCCAGTAGTTTCTCCGTGCATGCGTTCGTATTCTCCGTTGAAGACCTCTATTCCAAACGAACCATTAGGAGCAGTGATCGCTGCAACCAATAGGGGTCTCGATCGATGGATTCGTAACATCGGAAAATTTGGGTGTGACCACAAAATTCAATATCGAAGGAACTTGGATCGTTTACATTCTACACAAAATTCAGCTCGACATTGTACCTTTCAAGACAGAAATGAGGAAGCCTTAAACGGAGCTTAAGACTAGACAAGAAAGGTGGTGGTGGCTAAATAAGGTCGAAGAAATGGAAATAGCAAATAATGCTGGTAACGTGCGAAAACTCTTCCAACTTATTCGATCGACTGGGCCTACGAAACAAGGAGTGAGTGAGACTATAGCGGAATTAGATGGTACTCTTATCACTAATAAGAATCGACGCCTGTCACGCTGGGCCGAACATTTTGAAGAACAATTCAGCTGGTCGCCTGCAACAGAATCATTCCCTCACTTGAGGCAGTGTGATCCTTGGCCTGTTAGCGTAGATCCCCCTAATGATTTAGAAATTAAAGCATGTATCGAATCCATGAAACGATTCAAAGCTGCTGGCCCGATGACATACCGCTTGTTTTGTTCAAAGAAGGTGGCCAAGTTCTAATCAGCACATTAGGAGATCTCCTCCGTGAAGTGTGGATGTCAGAATCCGTCCCTCCGAGTTGGGGCGAATCAGTTATCATACCTATATTTAAAAAAGGTGTACGAAGCTCATGCTCTAATCACCGCGGGATAAGTCTCACTCCCATCATTACGAGATTATTAGCGTCCATATGTCTTCGAAGATTAACATCGCATAGGGAATCACAGATCCGTGAGCAGCAAGCTGGCTTTCGGCCTGGCAGAGGCTGTGTCGACCACATTTTTACTCTTCGACGGATATTAGAACTGCGGCACACCTATCGACAGCCGACAATAGCCATTTTTTAGACTTCAAAGGAGCATTTGATTCAGTCGATCGAAATGTCCTGTTTAAGACCTTGCTGTGCAAAGGCGTTCCGCATAAGTATGTCAACATACTACGCGCACTTTATGCTCATACATCCGGATGCGTTTAGGTTTACAACGAACTTTCTCCCAAATTCAACACTACAAGTGGCGTCCGACAAGGATGTCCGATTTCTCCGTTTTTGTTCAATTTCGTAATTGATGCTATCATGGAATTATGCAGCGACGGTGCTCCAGCCTTCGGAGTTCCCATAATGCCAGGCGTCAAGCTTCTCGACTTGGATTATGCTGATGACATAGTTCTGCTCTTCGACTCATACACAGATGCACAGGCGATACCGAACAAGCTATCTAGTATTGCGCCCGCATTTGGAATGCGTTTTGCGCCTTCTAAGTGCAGTGTTCTTCTGCAGAACATCGACTTATCGAACAAGGCTTTATTACTTGACAATCAGGCGCTTGAAATTGTGGATCGTTTTACGTATCTCGGTAGTTGTATCAATAATTCTGCATCGTTAGATAACGAGGTCTCGGCACGCATTTCTAAAGCGACCGTAGCATTCCGCAACCTAGGTCACCTCTGGTGTCAGAAAGGACTGTCTCTGATACTCAAGGGTAGAGTTTATAAAGCGACAGTGCGGGCTGTGTTACTCTATGGGTGCGAAACCTGGACCTTACGTAAAGAACACATTCAGCGTCTCCAAGTATTTGACAACCGGTGTCTCCGCAGCATTCTAGGAGTTAGCTGTTACAATCGTATGCGCACCGATGCTCTCCGAAATAATTTGTTTGGTAGTAATGTCGATATAGAGAAGCAGATCAACCTGCATAGGTTACGCTGGTTGGGTCACGTTTTACGGATGCCGGACCACCGACTTCCGAAACAGATTCTTTTTGCGACGCCACATCCTGATTGGCGTAAATCTCGGGGTGGCCAAACCGTCACATGTCATAGGCAGCTAAAAATTCTTACTAGTAACCTTTCCAAAGTAGGCGCAGCGCGTCTTCCAGGCTGGTGTCCCCGCGATCATATATCGCAATTGTTAGTTACGCTTCAGGATATGTCCCGAAACCGTGTTCAATGGCGGTCTTGCACTAAGATCTTCTTGGAGTGTTTGCTTAACCTTGTATGTGTCAAGCGCAGTGACGAGGAAAAGCTTATAAGAGCATGCAGTGAAAAGCCGCAAGGAGCTACCGTTTCCTTGATGACGCTCCTACTGTTCACGAAACGTGCTTGATGCATGTTCCATTACGAGGTGTAAACTACATCTCCCAGTTGTTTGACTTACTTTCGATAGAATCCGTAGCAATTAAGTACCACCCCTTCGCCCATCTGTTAGGATTTACTTTTTCATGGTGTATGGCAGTTAGCATTTCGGTACGTGACTACGGTGTATTGCTGTCCTTTGATGATGATGATGAAGACAGAAAGGTTTATGGTCTACGTAGAGATCTTGACGCAACCAAAGTCCTTTGATGGGACGGAATTCACCCCCTCATGTTCAAACATCTAGTTTTATTAATCGCCCTTCCCCTATCTTGCGTCTACGAGAGGTCACTTTCGGCGGGTGAACTACCTATCGAATGGAAATATGGTATTGTCAAGCCCTTCTACAAACAGGGGGACAAACACAAACCAAGTAATTACCGGCAAATATATGCCTCATTTCTGTTCTGTTAAAGACTATGGAAAAGCTAGTAAAACGTTGTCATATTTGTCATCGGGACATATGTCTACACAACATGGGTTTATCAAGGGTAGTTATTGTTACAGTTTTGTGGCATATCTTAGGTGGGTTGTAATAATCAACGGGACCCTTTTAACTGGAGAACTGTAAGGAATGGTGTACCGCAAGTGTCGATTCTAGGCCCTCTTTTGTTTTTTGCTTTAGGTAACTGATATAACACGAAGTTTACAATCACCTTGTATGATGTTTGCGGACGATCTAAAAATATGGCGCACGATTGTATCATCAAGGGATCGTGATATCCTGCAAGATGATAACGGCACCATCAACAAATGGGCATTACTCAACGAACTTTCACTGAACACTTCCAAAATGAAACATTTGACAGTAGGCAATGCCGACCCGTTCGATTATTACATGGATGAAATAAAGATCTGGAGATATACGGAGACCCGCGATCTAGGCACGATTGTGAGTTCCACTTTGAAAAACGCCTCAAACACTGCTCAGGTACGATGCAATGGGTCCTAAGAAGAACTTTTTCAGACTGGTCTATTCGTATAGCGAAACTACTCTTTAGCACATATGTTCGACCAATCCTTGAGCATGGTAGCGTGGCTGTGTTTCCATGCACGGCACCCGAGGTGAACCTTATCGGAAGCGTTCAGCGACTTGCAACCAGATTTTGCACTAGCATACGCAAACTGCCATATCCCGAAAGATGTCTGAAGATGAATCTGTTTTCACTAGCATACCGCATGCTTCGTGGTGACATGATACTTCTCTATCGGATTATTCGGAAAGCAGAGTTTCTTTTTCTCAGATCGTTTTTTACAGTCATCTCTGATTGTCGAACAAAGGGTCACCGATTTCCGTTACGCGTTCAAAGAACAGATGGTCTAGCGCATTGGTACAGATTTTGACGACGGACTATTGGAACTTGAACACACTTGTTAAAGCTCAAAGCCTGTCTTTGTTCAAGGATTGTATCAACAAATTTCTATGGTTTGCAAAGGAAGATTGTTTTCGCCTGCCAAGATATCCGAGATGATGGTAATTCTTGCCAGGTCACGAAAGAGCTCAAGTGGAACTGTTGTACTCTTTGTGCTCTAAATATGATTGTACAAGCAGATATGTATAATCTTTGTAACGTGATATTTCGGATGCGGTTGTCACTGCCTATTATTCGCGGACGATCTGAAATTGTGGGCCTCTGTCAGTTCCCGTGATGGCCACGAGTAACTGCAACGAGCAGGAGATGACTTAGTGAGATCTACGAATCGCTGGCTTTTACCTATATAAACAGGCCTGGGCAACCTGACAGTATCTTAGCCCACGTGCAGGCTCTGAACTGCGACACGTTGCCACTGGTCGGCTGTGCTTTCATACCATCATATCATACCATACCTATATAAACGGGGACAAATCAGTCGTCTTGCACCTAGGCTTCGGTGACAATGTTTGGCAATACTTTCGAGGAAGTATGGTATGGTATGAAAGCACAAGTCTGATCCAGCTATAGTACCGCACAGTCAGGGAATGCACATAGGCTAAGATACTTTCAGGTTTCAGTATCTGTTGAGACGTTAAGACGAACCCATGGGCGATGTGTTAGTGGTCCTCTACTTTTAGGGCTTGCCTTTTCAGTGGAAGACACCCGTGATCCATGTTTTGAAAAAGCTTAAACGGGATACTATCCCTTCTTCTTTCATTCCATAAAAAGATCTAGACGTCACTTGGACTTTTTAGCCAAAGATTTACGTGATCTACTGTCTTAAATATGACTGTTGCTCCACTTTTTAGTTGAAACTTCATAGCGATACCTCATTTTAACGCACATTAAGAAAGCCACGCCAAGGTGTCGCGCATATAGGAGAAAAGTTGATGAGAGTCTGTTTTTATTTCTTCCGCTCGCCGTGTAGAACCACATATAAGTTGATGAGGTTCATCGTTCTAAAGTACATAACATCATTTTCTTCGATTTCAGGAATTTGACCCATAAAAGCCGCCTCGCATTATTTTCTAGACA
>JACCGJ010011737.1:0-19387 GCA_013407085.1 Atriophallophorus winterbourni | reverse complement strand
ACATTTGCCTGTATGAAATCATGCTACCGTAATTTACACACTGTCTTTAGCAAAGATGAGTTAACTATCGAAGTAACAGTTTGGGTCAGACTGTAGCGAAATTATCCACATGGAGAATTTAACTACGCTACACTAACACTAACAATATGATACAATCTGTTAATTATATCTGATCCTAATGTGCTTTGATTATTTCATATCTTCAGATATTTAATTAAATTTTGACGGTGGTAATAGATAATACCTTCATCACACACAAGACTTCGTATTTAAAAAAGAATAATTAAATTAGATGCCAAGAAATAAGTACCAATAACTTGAAGAGAAGGTAAACTCAACCCGGTAGTTCGTTTTCTCAGGGAACGATACTCATGTTTAACCAAAACACGGTTGTGCCCATGGAAGAGATCCTGAAAAAGGCACTGATCCCAAATACAATTTGAATCGTAAATGAAGGTGACCTCCATTTCAATGAAATAATGAAAAAATAGATAAACAACGTCAAAAATAAAGAAATTTCTAAGACATTTTTTAATGGAACACATTTGTTTTACTTTGTCAAAACAGTTGTACAATCAACTGGAATCCTGGTAAAGAATTAACGAAATTGGTGGCAACAAAAACGCAACAGTTTCGAATGTGTGGCGAGAGGAAGCCCATCACAAGAGCGAAAAACATTGAGTCGTTTTTCCAATTCTTCAATCCACCAAAAGCGGGTAAGTAATGCTTGAATGATAATCGGTGCAAAACAAATTTGGTTGACTGATTTGGCGATAGGATCACATGTTACGTTGTAACATTGGTGATGGTCAAGATCCGAGTCCCACCCGAAGCAGATGCTATGCACCACTGTTGAACTCAGAACTCAGACAATTTTATGGTCGAGAAAGCATTATGCTTAACAATAACCATAAGATGACAAGGTATATGTAATATATAACAATTATAAAATATCTCAAAAATTAATAGGGACAGTCACATACCGTATGGTTCGTCATAACTCATCGAGTTTCGAAGCGAAAACCTCAACAGATTCTGAGCGTGTGATTTCTTTCTTTCCTTTCAGGCCAATAGTCCCAAGTGAACAATTCCCTTACCGAGAAAAAAATTGACGACGAATATCCAATCGAGAATGCGAAATTGCGTAAAGCCCTTTGAATGTGTTTCGTGTTCGAGTAAGGCCATTGAGTTTTAGCAAGGGTTTACACGGTTTCAGTATGCAGGATATTTTGAATGTCAACAGAAGGTCACTACGATTCGAGGTTGGGTAAAATTCATGTAGGTTCAGTTTTCAATTTAACATTCGCTCTGTGAAAGGCAAATTTCTGTTCTGAGAGACCAACTTTGTAGGACTATGATAAATCCTGTCGAGTATTTCCATATCCTTCCTCAGCCATGGTGCTCAGGCTTGGATGGAATATTCCATAACAGGACGTATATACGTGTTAATTACCCGGGGTAGGTTTTCGGGCGTAAAAATCCTGAATATTCTTTTGAGAAGACTCAAGATACGGCAAGCTTTATTGTACACCATCCGGCAATGATGTCCAGGCTTAAGGTTTAACGAAACCCAAATACCGAGATCTTTTTCTGCGGTGGTCCAGACGAGATCTTGCGTGCCAAGCTGATACGTGTGGCGAGTCAAAATAAATGCGAAACTTGGGTACAGTGCTTGGCACGGATGAGTAGTCAAAGACATAAACAACGTATTCTCCACATCGTAACTTGTAAAAGAGGGTTAATTCATAGTCACGGCACACATGCCAATATGTTGTGTGGCGTACTGGAACTTTTATGTATTCACGGGACTAATGAAATTTTTTAGCATTTTATAAGCTCGAAAAACACGAGATTCGTTGGTAATTAAAAAACGCTTATATTGGACAGATGAAGAACATTTCTATAATTTAAATCTAGAATGTTAATGATTCGACTCAACAAACGTGTTCAAATATCTGTTTGGATTTCAAAAAATGTGCCCACTTTACCATTATGTCATCTGTCGCAGAAACAGTTTACAAAATAATCTTTATATGTGACCATCCGTATCGATTTTCTCATCAGAGCTAGAGAGCTATGAATGATTAAATTAATTGGCTACATTTTACATGTTATCTCTGAAAATGTTTTGTGAAATCTTTAACCATGTTGAGTTACGAGATTCACGATGAAAACGTCATAAGGTGTTGAGTTTGGTAGAATGTCGGTACTTTCATTAGTTGCATACTTGACACCACAAACACCTCCCACTGTTATGATGTACAGATCCACCTTGTTTCGCGCCACCTCTGGTCGATGCTGACAATGGAACTAAGAAACAGACGTGCAGTGATTTCCTCATGTGCTTTCTCTTAATAACCTCAACTGCCTCTGCGTGCAGACATACAATATAAGGATTAATGTTACAACGCATTGCATCTACATGATCAAACCCAAATTGTGGCGAGTGTCCGATACACGTTTCTGATGCTTAGTCTTTGATTAACGCTTGATACGCACTCGCACTACATGGACGTTTCTTAATGCCCTAGTTATGTACTTTAATCCCCGATTGAAGTTCCCTGGCAGTCTGTCTGATATACACCAGAGCAATCTTTTCACTTGATTTGTTAGACAATTAAATAACTTTAGATAGATCTACTATTTGTATTTGTAGAATACAGGTTTTAGAGAAATGGTTAACCAAAAATTGGAGTGCATTTGTGGTTTGCATTGACAGTCCTCAAAATAATAATTTCAAAATAATTTGAAGTATATGTTTCAATCTCATTTGGCTTGCTCATGCTGAGCTTCAGAACGAGATAGTTACATACCGAGGACAAGTAGTTCATTAGTGCTCGGGGCAGCTTCAACTGATCGCTGCAAATTCAACAAAAATAATTCACCCAACTTCCGCACTATGGCTAAATTGAAGAAATCCACTTTACTCAGCTTTCGTTTGTCCTTTAGAAAAACATGCTTCAAAGGAACAAAAGTAAAGGTGAAACATGTTTAGAAGCAATAGGTTCTCATTTGTCACTTCAGCGGATTTTAATAGTTTCAGTTTCCATCTTTGATTTGGAAAACATAATTCATGATTAACCAGGATGCCCTAATTGGGCCAGGCGATCTTTTAGACCAAGCTATATATTTTAAAACTTTTGTTGATTGACTATAAGCGAAACATAGTGACATGCAATTTTCTTGACACTAATCCTGAATCAACATAATGAAAAGGCTCTTTTAGGTGGTGAAATTTGCGAAAGCCACGATAATCTTCCTAGCTAATTTCTGTAGCTACATCTTAAATGTTTAGAAGGCGTTCATGACAGCCATTTCATTTCATTTTTGAATAGCCTAATGGCTTTGATTTTCGCATCTACTGTGAAACAACCCGTTCTGTCACCATTGAGAAAATTTTTCATAAATCATTTTATTGAAACAGTTTAACATTATTCGATGAGACGTTTTTGAGTTTTATGTCGTCAGAACCTTCACTTTTTCTGAGCAATTTATAATTGAACAAACATATTTATTGCAGTATTACAGATCCATCCCATTCAAAATTATTTCCATAAAATTTTACTACCTAAAATATTGCTTTGATAACTTTTAGATCGACAGGGTGTTTATCATTTAAAATATATTTGGTTTTGAGGAATGACATTCAAAACATCAGATGTGCTCTTTTTATTCTGGCGAATAATTACATAGATCATGATAAATTTAAAGTTTACCGAGAACCCATTTAGCTAAAATTGTTGTCTATTTGAACGACCTTAATATGTCATCTCTGAGCAGCAGCAAACTACTTAGGTGATTAAAGCGATCACACATTTCGGTAATAATGCTGGTATTGGCTTTATGATTCTCTGAGACAGGTTTAATGCGTTATAGCACTCAAACGATCAATTTCAACTTTGTGCAAACAGTTAATTTATTCGATTCTTAAAAAAGTGCATAATAATCTTTTTCAATAATTTTAACAGGGACTGATAAAAACGTGAGTTTATTACAAATATCTACCTCTGTTTTTTTCCGACTGGGAAATTCGTGTTGACTTAAATCAATTTTTAACTTCTAAAATACAGAATCCAGCATTGGAACAAAAATTGATGGAGGATTATGACTTGGGGCAATATTTGAAAGAGCGTGTAATTCCAAGAGCAGTTATTTATTACACCGGCGAAGCACTGGATCTCTATAACGAGGTGAGATTTCTTTCACCATGTCAACTGAATGACGAATTCGGCGTAATTTACATCAAGTTACAACAAAATCAAACTCGCCTTGTTTTGCGGGGACTTGGTTAATGAGTATAAATAATTGAAGCATACCGAATTTTGATCTTTGGAACAACTCATTGCATTTTAGCATCTTAATTAATGTACATCTCAAGGTAGACAATACCACAAAGGATCTACAATGGTGATGTTGCTCTATATTTTGAGGAAAATTGATTGAATGTATGTTTCGTTCAAACTGTGGGTAATTCATTCCGGCATTTATGCTTATTCTTTCACAGAGTCCGCAAAAGTTAAAGTTCGGCATTTTTAAATATTTTCATATTTTCTGAGTCATTTCTCAAATTAATCCAGGCCACGTAATTAACTCGATAATTGTTTAAGACATCAACGATAAAACGGTAGTGATTACTTATGTAAAAATAAAAACGTAGAAAATGGGAAAAATGAATCGATTAAGTTCGAATGCAAGTTACACAGGTTTTATCGCTGTTAGTCAATCAATACTATCTATCGGTGTAATGCTCCGTTTTCTTTTGATGATGAGGATGATGTTAGTACTTTTGAAGGATAGAAAATTTCTTAATAACGTCAAAACGTTATTCGTAAATATTTTTATTCTACGTTAATGTTTATCGCGAAACCGTACATAATGACGGAAACATGGCAACAATACATGACAACAAAATATCAATGAGATAAATGTTTCCTCAAATGTTATTACATTCTAAATCAAATAGATTGTGACGAAGTTCAAGTTGCTATATTAGACTGAACCTAGTTCGCAAAAGCGTATTTCATTGACATTTCATCTATTACTGATGGATTATTTTTATAATGTATCCGATAAAAATGAAAGATATTCTTCCAACATTTTCACTTCTTTCTCAAATTTGCTCCAGCTAAATGACGACGAATTTCCGGTAAGTAGAATTGTTAAGTGGACTAATAGAATTGGCATTAATATGATCACATTTTTCATTCAAATCACATTATCTATGGTGTGAGGTTATGCAAATTCTGACTATTAGTACCGTGGATTTATTGAAGTAATTTCTGAGATACAGTTGAAATGGGTAATCTGTCGGGATTTATTGGCAACGGTTATTAAATATATTTGTGTTTTCTCATCCCTGGATTTAACATAAAAGTTGAATTCATAAATTTCAAACTCGAATAATCTGTGATAAGCTTGTAATGCAGTTTAACTTTAATGACCATTAATCTCAAGGTGCAAGTTGCACCAATTTAAGATGACTTTGTCAACCAAACTTTATTTCATTGCAATAACACCAAAGTCGAAGCTATAGGGATGAAACACAAGCCTTGATTTCAAAGATTTGAAGGAATCGAAATAACTTGTGTGTCCTAAATCGAGGAATGTATTGTTCTTCCCGTTGTTTTTCAAATGTGAGGAAACTAAATGGTTACTTTCTTTCAGGATGAAGATTTCGACGACGAATCGGAGGAAGAATTGGATGAAGAGGATGATCACTGATGCAATCTGCTCATGTGAATGTATCAAGTCGATTGATGAATACAATATTAGCCATTATTTGTCATATTTTTATTTAGTCATATGTTTAAATCAGTATAGCAAATCGACCTGGTCGCAGTCGGAATGTACGCCCTTCAAGTGTGCGAGTCTTCCTTCAAACTGCGTTGTGCTTGCACACTTTGAAACATCTGCAAAACCTTGAATGCTCCCCAATCAACTGTAGATTTGACAACGACCGTAGTCGGATTATTAATTGTGCAACATGAAAACTATACTGAATCATTGCCATGACAATGAAATTTGAGCGCAATTGGTAAGAAAGTTTTTGAGTAGCCTTTGTTCCTCTGACACAAAAACTTCGTCTGACCAAGGGTGATAATCAGAACAGGGAACGTATTTGAGTAGCACTCCGTCCATCACATTTAATTAGTCTTATCACTAAACAGCCTGTTGAAATCCTAGGAATGTCAAGGCACGTAAACAAACATGAGATCGATTGGTCTACTTACACAGCGCACGATTAAACATGTGGAAAACGTGACTAAGGCTGAGTGGTGTTGTTAAATATCAACATAATTAAATCAAAATACTATTTATTAGTTGCAGTGCTGACAGCCATATCGCGGAGATCTCTGCTCATCTACATGGTTGATCGGATGTCTACCAGCTTCCACTGCTCCTGAATGCAAGCGTTGCAACATCACAGCACATCTACATTTTCTAGGACCACACGGTGAGCGACCACAATCGACAACTTATTTAACTCTACTGCTAATGCGAGAATTCTAAGCTCTGTAAGATAGCTGTGATAAGTCGGATTTTCCGCAGCCGATTAATTAGCTTATGATCAACACATAAACTAAAAATGGTCAATAAACTGCTAGAGGCTAGCTGCAGAGCCGCAGGTTATACACTGACGTTCACAATGAATAAGGATTAACAGTTTATGTCGTATATTTTAGAATTTTTTGCACAAATTCAACGTGTCAAGTTGCATAGGAGTTACTATCTCAGAATTATATTGGTTAATTGCGAAACCTCAAACATATTTTTGTAATCACATATCTCACTTTATGCTTATATGTAGTGTAGAAAATATATGATCGTTTATAACTTTAATACAGGTTCCGATTATTACTAATGCTCGTTTGAAACAGAACATCAGCGTAATTGTTTGCTAACTTGTAGTTTAACATCTTCATTGACAATCATGATAGACGAAAGTTTGTAATGAATCTGTGAGATCAGTTTATTGATAACATTTCGCTTCTGACTCAGAAGCTTTCTCGGACCTAGGGTGTCATTACCAACCAAGATCAAGCTTAAAATTTCATTCATCTGACCAATCATAAGCTGATTAAGAACAGTACAGTCCATGGTGGGTGCTGCTGTCGTTAAGATACACAGTCACGATCAATATCAACTGACCCACCACCACTACTTGCCGTATAATCTTGGCAGGTGTGAATGACCTGCTGACAGATGAGCTCGGTACTCACTCGGTGCGCACGCTAATAATTACGCATGTTAATTATTATCAGCTGCAGAACAGGACGCCAGATTGTGGAGATAACAGCCCCATCCACCTTATTCACTACGTTTTTACCAGCCTTTGTTATCTCAGCAGCCTCAGCGTGAAGTCGTTCCATGAATGGTTGACTAATTACTTCTATGTTTTCAAGATCAACGCTGTGACCTGTGTCCAGCACGTGTTTAGCTAGTGTTCAGCTAGTGCTGAATATCTGATCAGTGATTGATATTCAACGGAATTGCTTAGCTGTTTACTGATTCGACCTTTGTGTTCACTTAGCCTAGTAGTGAGTGCTCTGGATGTTTGACCGATATATATTCCCGAACAACGTTTGCAGTTGATTTTATCTACGCAATTCTGCACGCAGCCTGAAGTGGTTTTATCCTTGATATGCGTTAATAAGGATCTGAGCGTTCTACTCCTTTTATACGATACACGTATACCTGCGTTATTCAAGAATTGACTTAACTCATCTGACGCTTCCTTAACGTAGGTATAGAAATAATTGCAAGCTAAACTTTTTTTCCTTTTTGGTGCTGGGTATTTTACCCGTTTCCGCTGGCATTTAATTAGGCGCTTAGGGTAACCATGATCAGAAAACCGACGAATAAGATCGTAATAGGCTCGCTTTCTATCTGTAGCATCGTTGCATAAGCGTTCAACTTTGTAGAACAGCGATTTCGCAACTGAATTACATACTATTCTGGGGTGCGCTGATGAGTACCACAGACCGCAGATGTGTCGATTAGCTAACTATAGACCGCAGTGTTTATTTTACCATTCTGCTTTCACGCGAGACAGTCCAAGAATGGAAGTGTCCCTTCTGCCGACTCAATATTTTTGTAACTTGGACTTTGGGACCCAAGTTTATAAGGTAACTATGGAATGCTTTCAATCTGTCACGTTTTATGATGACGAATGTATCATCTAAATAACACCACCATATTTTTGTTCTTAGTGCTTCATTTTTGAGCTAACTCTTCAAAATATTCCATGTACATATTCGCGAACACTGAGAAAATAGCTGGACACATCGCTAAACCTTTTGTTTCCATTAAACAAGAAGTGGTTAATATTTTTAAAAAATCGCTATACCGTTGACGATTTGCTGTACACTGAAGTTTGTACGATCTATCAAGGTCGTGTCTGAATTAAGTACATTTTTTTGAATCTAGAGCGCTCGTGGTATCCACATTCTTGAACAAGGCGCTTACATTGAGGCTAACCATAATCTCATCCTCGTCGAGCGTTATTGTACTCATGCGACGAACGAAATCAAAAGAGTTCCTAATGAATCTGTTTTCCCTACTAGCGGTTTCAACAAATGAGCAAGATGCTGTTGAGGATTCAATGCCATCTACGATAGGTCGTAAACGGACGTCCACCTTTTGTATCTTTGGAAGGCCATAGAAGCTATGGGTCTGAGCATATTTCAGGTATAGCTTAAACCATAATCCCTGACAAAGTTCCTCATCAATTCCGCGCAATTATCTTGAAATCACCCGCTTACGGTTATTCATAATCGACGTGGTTCGCCTGCTGTAAATATCTTCATAAGGACCTTCAGCAAGAGGTGATTCAACATTATTTATATAATCACTTTTTGTGAGTATCACTGTGGCTTTGCCTTTGTCGGCCCTAGTGATCACTAGTCCTTCTTCCTTCATCAGATTGGGAAGTGCTCATTGTTAATCCTGCTTGAGGTTATTCCTTTCTAGCTGTTGTTTCTCGATAATACTGGCTATACATTTGCTGAGTTAAGGTAGATTCTGCGCATGGAATGATATCTTCAAGTTTCAAAACCATTGTACTTAGTGAGAAATTTAAACCTTTTTCCAACAATCTTATTTCGGTCTGCGAGAAAGGCTTATCTTATAAGTTAATTAATTTAGAAGATTGTCAAGCACTGTTATCAAAAGAACCAGTAGAATTACATTCATCTTATAATGCTAAATATTGACGAACTAACGGTTTTGTTTCTATCTAATTTGCGCATAACCCACTATGCAGTTCTCAACCAGCTTAGGATTAGTTACATGAATGAAATTTAAGCTTGACCACTGTTCGTACTGACACCATTCGCTTCTGAGTCCGAAGCGAATCGTTACCAATAAACTGCACTCACCGATTCAATACAAACCTTTTTTTATTATTATGATTCCCTGATCGGTCACGAACATTTTCCATTGCACTGAGGATGGATTTAAATTATATAAAAGTTGTGTAAAAGTATGCACGTGCCTCTACATAACGATTTTTGAGCTGGAAGGAAACTTAAATTTTCATAGTGTAGATGAACTTGGATTTTGAACGAGTTGTTCTTGAAGGATTTTCAAAACGAATGGAATCCATAATTGAATGTGCAAGAAAAATCCACGAATGAAGCGAAATATACTTATCCCTATTCAAACTTTGATGAAACTGAATATGATATATTTCATCCTAACCTCACATACGGAAACCGTGTAGCAAGTATCATTCTAGATTTGATCAAATGTTGGTGGTTGACGAAAATGATACTTTTATTGAGTTTATCTCTAACATACTTAAATCTTAGAAGTTAAGGACGTATTCAGGTGTAGTCAACAATTTCATATAGCTATTTTTCCACTTTCTTTGAATAATTTTCTATTCGTTATTTTCGAGGGATTTTTTAGCTTGTAGATATCGAATTAATAATTCTATACCCAGATTTTCTTCTCCAGTAAAATGTTTCGATCATTTTGGTTAAGGCGAGCTTCTCTCCAATCAGCAAAAGAATAAGTTCCTGAGTTATTTCCTTGATTCTCTTCTCTAAAATGTTCAATTACTTATATCTGACACCTTCAGCTTTCGGTGAATTACTGACGAAATTCTCTGAATTTTTTTCAGCCGTGCTAATAATCATCAAGCAGGTCCCCAACCACATAATAGCTAGTGTCTTCCCTATGTATAACAGACATAGACGTTTATCTTATCGCAAGCTCTTAGTAGCGAGGTGTGAGTTTGAACTCATGACAAAAGTTAGAAGCAAAAACTCAAAAGTATCTTGGGCGATTCCCATTCAGACGGTGAAAAAGTAGCGGTAAATCACGAAGTCCATTCGGAAATTATCCTAATGTTAACAAATCCCCATTTTCGTTCAGTACCCATATTATATACATGATTTCGTACTTCCCTCACATGGTGAAATGTTGTTTTATAAAATGAAGTTTGGACGTGCCTATCATTAGATATCTGTTGCAGAATAAAATATCCCGAAAATTGCAATAAACACATATCTAATCTGTTCGAATCTGACAAAATGCCCCTTAATTTACTCAATTTTTCTCGAATCTCTCAGAGAATTGTTCATTCTTTTTCTCTCAGGCAAATATCGATGAAATCATGGCTGCAAGTTATTCTCACCTATAACACGCGAAATATCTTTGTACAGTGTCTTAGTTATTTTCACGTAATGGCGTTGTGGTCAACCCTTAGATGTTTTAGGATTTCGTTCTCTTCGAAAATTCTGGATATAATCTCAATCGAGACGAAATTCATACCCTTACTCGATGAACTATCATCAGATAAAATCTAATAATGCCACACCTCTCTTCCACAGTTTCTTCAATTTCTGGATTCAGACACTTATAACGTGAGATTGTTTTCAAATCGTTTAATCTTATGTGAACCAATGACTGATCCGTTACGCGAAAATGAGCGTCTATTTAAACTCAATTATAATGCTATGACATTGTTTCAACTATTGAAGACTGCATTGAATGAAACATCAAACTTATAATACATGACCAAAAATACCCACGCTAATTGGCATTGTCGCCGTGTAATCGAAGCCCGCAATTCCACTTTTTGTACTGATAATAAAACTCAGAATTTGCCTTTTTCGCACATGTGTTAGATATTTGATCCGTGATAAACGGCAACTTAACTATATTTCGAAAAGTACTACTGATATGCTTTAGCTGTCTGCCACATTGAACACAGTTGCATATGTATCTATTTGTATTAAACTGAGTGCAATCAGTCGATCGAACTTCGATATCAGTCAAGTCAAAATCGCAAGCTACATCATCTTTCAGAGCTCCACTTATACCAACGCAATATTTACTAACTTTTAGCTCACCAAACCCGCATTTTAATCTAAACGTTAATTAAAAAATAATTTTTTAACAATTTTATTTAATTACCCATTCTGTCATAGTGTTTATCTTAACCGTTAACGACCGAATGGCTTAAATTCGGTAAACAAAATTTAAAGGTTTATGATAGGATAAATTAGACAGATCACTTCCGTATGCCGAGAGTATCGGATTCGACACACGTTGTTCACACACGTTGATCGTTGTTCGATTTATCTGACCGAACATGCATGTGGATATTTGTGAAATTAGACAAAAGCTCGTATCCAGGATCAATATAAAAAATGTACAATGTAATACACTGAATGCTCCAGTTTCTTTTAATCCACTGAATCAACGATTTAACCACATTAATGTCAATCCCTTGTCTATATCTGATGGTTCCAAATATAATATAGCATATGATGACCAATGCAAATTATTGCCGATATTGAAACAGTAACGTTAGGTAAGCTTCCTCTACAAAACTGGATCAGGAAATACAATTCTTCATCCTCTGTTACCACAAATTATGAATTTCATTTCGAATCTATCTCATTCTGATGGTTAAGCAATAATGTAGGCATGAATTAAATCCAATCTAATGCTAATCAACCCAGCGCCAAATGTCTTTTTGAAGGCTTCATCGGAAGCTTAAAGCTGCACTAATGCCACACGGTAAAACTGAACATAAGGCACGAAATATCACGATGACCTTCCCCGCAAAATCAAAATATAAGGGAAGTACTCGGTATTTCTGAAGCAAATTTAGTTTTAGACAACACCCTTGACTTTCTTGACTTAATACCTTGAGTTCCTGGAGAAACACAGGGCCTCGGCAACTTGTCTCCACTTTGGTCTGTCCATAGCAGCCAGTTTGATGTCGTTCCAGTTAAGTCCACACTTGCGGATTTCCTCTTCACACGATCGCTTCCAAGATAGTCTTGGGCGTCCGACCCGTCTCTTTCCGATTGGGTTCCATACCAGAGCATGACGCGTGATGTCATAAGGTTTCCGCAAGGTGTGCCCAACCCATCTCCACTTTCTTCTACTGATCTGCTGGGCGATCGGGTCCTCAGCAGCAATCTGCCACAGGTCTTGATTCCTTATCTTTTCTGGCCATTTTACCCCAATAATTCGACGAAGCAATTATTGTGGAATGATTGCAAGCGGCCAGAAGACTTTGCTGTCACTCGCCAGGTTTCCGATCCATAGAGTAGCACGGATTTGACGTTGCTTCTGAATATACGGAGTTTCGTGCGTTTTGATAGAACCTTCGAATCCCAAATTGATGTGAACATATCACCATAATTTTCAACAAATATCACTATTCACAGCTGATCTTTTTCGATCCTTTCTGCGTCAAATAAGTGTCTCTTCCACTCTACCATGCACCTGTGACATTTGTATTCCAAGTAAGTTAAGTTTCTTTGCATTTGTTTTTTTTGAACCGATCACACGCGCAAAGCCTTACAAGCAATATACTCAGGGCATGTCACTGTCATCAGCATTTTGTACAACATATTTGGTGTTAGCAAAATAAGAGTCGCTCGAGATACAGCCAGTATAGATCGCTTGGAGGCATATTTTGTGAAACCCATATGCGAGGAACAACCACTTTTGAAATTTCACAATCAAAGTGGCATTCTTGATGAAGACAATTTGTCTTCAACCTCACTAACATCTGTATTTCTTAGTTAGTTAGTTAGTCATAGTTCAACTTGCTTGTATTTCCCACGCTCTGTTGAACAATCATTACGAATATTTTCTATTCTGTGCAATTACTGTAAAATAGACTAACTATTTTACTATATTATAAAATCAAATCGTTCATTATATTTAGTGCTAATCAATCACGCGTGTGATAAAATCACTCTATAATTTTTCTGGTACGTTATCGTTACTCATAATTCTCGCTGTCAGATGAGTACACATAATACTTACCTCAACGGCAATTACTGCAAAAAGTGGTCAGGGGCATTGAGTACACAGATTGCAAGCGTTGGGCTCACCCTAGCTGCTCTGGCATTCATAAATCTCACTATAGAATTTATGCAAAGTACCGCTCGTTGAAGTGGTATTGCAGCTGCTGCCATTAGGCTGCTAGTGACGCTGCTTCTATTATTATAAAACTCCAAAATAGTGAAATTTTGTTTAGGTCGTCGAACGTCGTATTCACTCAAACGTATGCATCTGTTTTGCGTGCAAATGTGAGCCCTGAGACAAAGGCAGTCAAAGCGAATGTTGACAAAGTTAGCCCGTTACACCATTTTCCCAAGAAAGTCAATGTAAGGAGAAATTCGAAAGGACCCAGATTATCTGCAGCCAAGGGGAAAGTCGAACAGGTTAACCAGGTAACCCGTTAACCCAGTCAAGCTGCAGCTTCCAGGGTGGAAAATGTATCTCGAACCTCCAAGAAGCGTACTAAGACCAGTAAGGTCGTTACACAAAATCGGCAACATTTGATTGATGCCGGTTCACCTGTGCTGGAGCAAATTATCCAGGAATTGAATGGTTTGCGTCACCAAATTTAAACACTACACGGCAATTCTTCTGCTACAAAATCTAGAACTAGAAATGTACTAGTTTGTAACCGAGCGGAACCGTTTATAAAGGAATCCTATTCTCGCAGAGATCTTGATCGCAGATGTATTAACGACCTTCTCTAAATGGTGGGTTTGAATCCTTCTACTCCCAGAGTGCGAGTCCGCCGTGTAGGAAGATTGGGGATGGGTAACTGCCTTCCACCAATCCTGGTTGAATTCAAATACCAGGCGGATCGGGATGCATTCCTGGCTAGGGCTCAGCATATCGCCAACTAAACGCTAGATAAACTTTAGGTGAAGCCCGACAACCATCCGTCCTGGATTAGGCAAATTCTTCCGATTAAAATAGGAGAAACTTAACAGTGGGAAAATCGGTCATTCTTAACCCGGATGCAGCTCAAAGCGCTAATCAGTCACGGACGAGCATACCCAACAGCATTTTGCCACTAGTCTTGTTGTCTGGCCCAGATGACGTTGATTGTTTTAGCATGAATGACGATGGCACCTTAGCAGGTGACTCCAGTAGATGCTTCTCTTCTATGGATGCGGTCGCAATTGCCAGGCAACGGTCAGTTACCTTAACGCAATAGGCTGCTAAAACTGATGCTCCTGCTCTAAGTAGCACTCCAAAAAACGTTAAGCTCCCTCGGGTGCTTCGACCGAGGGACAAACAGAATTAGTTTCAGAAGCACGAATAACCAGTGCTCAAGTATCGTATGCAAATATATGCAGCATAAGAAATAAGTGGACGGAACCTTCTCTCCGCGTGGCTTAGTTACACCCAAGGGTTATTGCGCTGGCCATTGAAAACGTCTAAGTTGTTACGAGTATCGTGACTTGCTACAAGTCATCCCTCGCAATTGATTGTGTCTACGTCACACCGAGTGCATCCTAACAGGAGATTACACAGCTTATTGAGACACTCGACGGTTTGTTTCACTCAGCTCACAGCGTACTTATCTTGGGTGATTTCAACCTCCCAGACATAGATTGGCCTGTCCCCACTGGTGTAGTCACCCAGCAATCTGACACTATTCCCAAATGGCTCTATAATCATGCGTTGCACTAGCATGTCAATGATTCTACAATGTTTAGCCATCGATGCACTCCATCCACTCTTGACTTGGTATTGTCGTCTCAGCTAGAAGTCATTAGGTATTTAAAGTACCTACCACCGCTCGGCAAAAGAGATCACGTAATGATAAGCTTTGAAGCGATATTGCGTTTCCACAAACCTTTCTCTCGTCATGGACGCATTTTAGGCTTGTAGACTGGGGTTTACTCCTGCAGACTTCAGAATCTTCCCTTCAGTCATCCAGCGATTCCAACGTAAGTGATAACTGGGATAAAATTTGTAAGTATCTAAACGAGTTGCAAGAAAAGCACGCTCCGCTGCAGTGTGTGAGAAGGCATCAAAGTCCCCCCTGGTGGTCTCTTTGAGTCCGTAGGTCTACCCGTAAACGGGATCGCCTCCGGTGGCAATATAAGCTATACCTTACTTCTAGTTCTTGGGCCCGCTACATAACCGCTCGGAATGCCCGTGTTGAATTACAGCGTCTTCTCAAACATGATTTAGAGTTATCTTTAGCTAGGGATGCTAAATCAAACCCGATAAGGTTTTATAGCTACGCACAGTCAAAAGGAAAAACTAGGGAAGCATAGGAGATTTGAAACTGGTGGACAGAAAAGTTGCTGATACCGCCCTGTCTAAGGCGACTGCCTTCTCAGAGTTTTTTAGTAGCGTTCAACGACGGGATAATTCTTCAAACGCACCGTCAGGTCTGCTTGGCCTGTCACCTGGTGTCCATGTATTAGATGAGTTTTCCTTCAAAGAGGCTGAGGTGCATGACGCACTCATCCATGTTCGGGTCAACAAATCTGAGGGACTAGATGGCATCTACTCAATTGTGCTTAAAAGTCTCGCCTCAGTGCTTACCGAACCGTTTTGCCAGCTCTTCAATTCATGCCTGCAACTGGGCGTGGTTCCCAGTAAGTGGAGGGAAGCCATAGTCGTAAGAATACACAAGAGTGGATGCAGCTCAACTGTGAGAACTCTAGACCTGTCAGCCTGACTAGCATCATCTCAAAAGTACTAGAAAAACTATTGCGTGACAAAATATGTCAGCATCTTAGTCGGCATTCTCTGTTGAGTGTAACTCAACATGGATTTCTTAAAGGTAGATCCTGCCTGACTAATCTTCTAAGTTTTCTCGATACTGCAACTAAAATGCTGAACGAAGGAAAACCAGTCGAAGCCCTCTACTTATATTTTAGCAAGGCTTTTGATTCCATGAATCACCGCCTTCTAGAGATCAAGTTAGCAGCAGAGGAAATACAGGGTAGTCTACTTGCTTGGATAAAAGCATTCATTACAGGTAGGACATTCAGAGTTCGGGTTTGATCCATGTTGTGTAGCCAAACCGACGTGATCAGTGGGGTCCCTCAAGGTTCGGTACTCTGTTCTTTTTTATTCCTAATTTTCATTGATGACTTGTCGTCTGCTTTGAAGTGTCCATGCTTCATTTTCGCAGATGATGTGAAGTTCATCGAATCAACGGATGAAGATACCTTGATGCACGAACTTGAGCGGGTGATAAACTGGTCACATCACATCTCGAATATTGTGTTCAGGCGTGGTGTCCTCGCTACAAAAAGGACATAATTCGACTTGAAAGCATACAACGCCTCGCAACTCGCATGATTGAGGGTCAGCGAGGAAAAACGTACGTTGCGCGCCTAATGTCTCTCGATCTTTTTCCCTTAGGCGCCGTCGTTTAAGAGGAGATTTAATAGAATCCTTTAAGGACTTGAAGTTTTGAGTGGCGTAACAATGATTGACTTCTTTACATTAAGTCCCGAGCTGGGCACCCGGGGTTATTTACTTAAAATTGCAAAGAAACAATGTCGGATAGACTCCAGGAAACACTTTTTCAGCCTTAGGGTTGTGAACTTCTGGAAAATTCTTCCAGAAGAACTTATTTTCTGCAGCACCGTCTCGAGTTTTAAGAAGGGTTTGGACCGCAACTGGGGTAGGTTTTTTCCTGAATACTCCTGAATTGCTCTACAAGTTTAGGTAGTTCACATTTTAGCGTTAGCCCGTAAATCAAGTAAGGGCTAGTGTTATCTGATTTTTTATTTATTCTATACGATGCTACTTTAGCTAACCGCTCACCGAACTGGTGAAGTGAAACTGCTTTTTCTTTTTCCAACATCGGTTATAACCCGGTGCTTCCTGGATACAATCCGAATAATCTCTTGGCGTCGTTATCGTCGAAGATTTCAAATAGACAAAAAGAAAAACATTTGGCAGTGGTGGGTGATTTTCTGCAGCTTTCCACCGAAAGAAATTGTGGACGCTGGATTGGCTCGTTAGCCACATACTGTCCTGTGTAAACTGAACTGAACTTAACTCAATGCAAAACCAACTGTATGAAATTTATCTCCAGAATTCCAACTCAGTCTCCAAGTTAAAAAGCCTCGATAAAGTTTTTTTATTCAAATGGTCATTCAATGTCTCAGCCTTTTAAGAGAAATTATTATGTTTACGAGTGATCTAATCTCTTTTAATTCTCTAAAACATAGGTATAATTATGTCTCTGTCGATTCATTAATCGATTTATTTTATATTTTCCATCATTGGTTGTTATTCTATCACACAAAATGATAGAAACTTGATACCTTTATTTGCTTTTACGTTGAGTTGACATTTATCAAGCATGTTCCTCGTCACCATATTGAAATCCAATGGAGCGTGAATGATGTTAGTGAAACAATATAACCGTATAACCAGCCGTAAAATCTTTAGCATCTGAATGAGATAAACATAATATGGCAGCGTTCCTATAAAAATAATTTCGGTTAGTTCTAAGTGCTGGAAAAAACAGGTTTTAGTTCATCAGCATGGTGCTTAATCAGCTAGGAAACCGTCTATCAGAAACAGGAAAGCTAGAGAATATGAGAAAATGTTATTTTTGTTGCTAGTATTTTATTTCTGGGTTGAAACCGAAGGAAGCTGGTACAAGTGATCTACCCATTCTTGAAAAGCACCCTTCATTCATGATTTGGCTTTATCGCCTCAACTCGAAGCCCTTAGACATTCGAAACTCATATCGTTTTGGTCAAATGTCTCACGAAGTAATAAGCATTAAGGCGCTACTCTGTTTTTGCAAGTCAATTACGTTTCCTGGTCGCCATTTTTTGCTTGTAGGCTACGTTTACTCCCCATATTTCTGAATCTTCTCTTCAGTTCTTCGTTAAGCCAAGTTTCAGTGAAAACTAGATTTTAATTTCTATACATTCAAGTTACACCACATGCATGCTTCGCCAAAACGCGCGAAACAGCGCCAGACGCCGTCATCGTAGCCCCCACATATTCCTGAGTTAACCCGAGAACGGCATCGTCATTTGCGGCAATGCGACATTTTCGTAACTCTTTCTTCTTGGGCCAGCTACATGACAATTTTGAAAATAATGTTATTTATTTAATTTACAGCTTAAACATGAATGAAAATTATCTTCAGCTAAGGACGCAAAAAACCACTTTTAAAATACTTTATAGCAACGCGTAGTTTAATGGCACAACTAAGACAAACAATGGAAGTTTAAAATGGAGGACGGAACAGTAGCGGATAACAACCACTCTAAGAGAACTGCCTTCTCGAGGTTTTTCAAAAGCGTTTAATGAAGTGATTATTCACGAAAGGCACGTTTATGGCAGCTTAGCACCTCATTTGCTGGCATCCTAATAGTAGCTGATTTGTCTTTTAACGAGGCTAAGTCGTTTAACGTAATTAGACAAATTTGCGTCAGATAAGCTGAGAGACCGAATGGTATACATTGTAATATGTTGAGAAATTTAGCAACAGTGCTAACCTGACCGCCAGGCAACTTCTTTAATCCACGTTTTGAACTTGGAGTGGTTTCTAGTAAGTAAGCAATTCAGAAGTCGGATGCAGGTCAAAGCTCAGTAACGACAGACTTCTCAGCCAAACTAGCATCGCCTAGAAATTATGAGAAAAGCTGTTGGTTGACAAAATCCCTCAACATTTTTGTCAATATTTTATATTAAGTACAACTCAACCAGGATTTCTCAAGTGTAGACCCTGCCTGATAGACATGTTTAGTTTTAATATTATTGACACACTTGGCTTGATGAAGTGAAGCAAATACCGAGCATTAGAAAAGCTTTAGATTTCGCTAATCACTGGCGTCGAGATATCAATTATTTGCAGCAATAGGCAAACGTGGTAGACTATTTGCGTGGATAAAATCATTCCTCACAACTTCAGAATTTCTTTGGGACTCACGTTATTCAAACAAACAGCCGTGTTGATTATTGTTCCTCAATGTTCAGAATATGGTTTTCTCCAATTATGTTTATTATTGATGACTTGTCATCTGCCTTGAAATGCCCATGCTCCATTTTTGTTGCACATGTGTATTTGCGTGGCAGGCAACTTCTTTAATCCACGTTTGGGACTTGGAGTGGT
>JACCGJ010011735.1:0-20937 GCA_013407085.1 Atriophallophorus winterbourni | reverse complement strand
AGAAATACAAAATAACTCTTGCCACGTGATTTAATCCCAAAGAGAACGCCCATCGGGCAGGGCACGGATGTGCAATCGTACAGTACTTCTGTGTTGTGCGGCTAACACCGTGCTAAATTGATTGGCCACTGGTAGTGAGCTGCATGCTGAAACACGCTGGAATTTCACTACCATCTTTATTCTCTATTTCTCATATCTGTCTAGGCCTTGGCAACGTGACAGTATCTTAGCTCATGTGCAGTCTCTGACTGTGCGGCACTTTGCCTGGATCAGGCTTGTGCTTTCATACCATACCGGCATGCACAATCCAGTAGTCATATGCGGCTAATATAGCATGGAGCAGTAAAGGCAAAGATACCGTATACATGCATATTTTCTCATAGTGTACCATAAAGTTTGTTATAGCCGACACGTAGATACATATGAGGAATATGTAGGGCTGGGCATAGATTGTTTAAAAATGTCTTTCACGGTGTAAAAGGACTGTGATCGTGCAACTAACCCAGTCATACGTAGCTTGCCGCTATTCGATTTAAACCCGTGCATAGGTTAAGGATTTAAACAAAGGTTCCAAATGTGATGTACATCCATGGTGGACATCGACCGAAGGAGGCCAACAACCTACGCAGCTTAATAAATGTAGCACTATGCGATCCGTGAAGGACACACAGCACAATTACACATCAGTGGAAACATGTGGTTAGTTGTATCAAATCATAAGCCAAGATAATGTCAGGTGGCTCAGGCCTAGACAGATATAAGGAAGATAAGGGTAGTTGTGAACGATAAAGAAAGCATTCGGGATAAAAAAACAGCCACGCTGAGTTCGGTCTAATCGTTTGCAATCAAAGTGTAAAGAGGTTCCAAAGGTTTTCATAGCTGGGGGTGGCAGTGGGGATAAGCTCCCACTGTCTATAAAATGCTCCCGTATGGCGCGCGTCTCAAATAGCCTAAGACAACCAAGTTCAGCTTCTGGCTTGCACAAGTGGCTACCCGAGCCCGGGCGGAACTGCTTCTAAAAACAGGAGAAGCGACGAGGGCGAGTGACTGGCGCCAGAAAACAAATTTGATTCGGGCAGATGGAGCTCGTTAGCCTGGGAAGGCATTTCATCCAAGGAAAGGAAAACCCTGATTTCAAACCTTCGCTGCCCTGCGAGATACCCGATTGCGGGAAAAGCTTCGGGAGAAAACCCTGAGGAAAAATCTGGAGCAGGGTCTCGTAGACGGTCAGTTGGTGCATACCATCTCTTTCTTGCAACTCCCTGCTGCCTTGCAGGTCGTACTTGGTTGTGCAAAGGCTAAAGAAGCTGACTCGAACAAACGCCGAGTGGTGCTGGGGACGCCACTTTGTACACGAATTCCCAAGACCCTTTATTGAAGCCGACTCATCCGCCAGGAGGAGATAGTCGCACAAAAGTAAAGTGTAAAGACCCTAACTCCCTGAGGAGTTTAATTATTTATATGTACTGCAGCTCGCCAGGTCTTTATTCTCTGCATAGCCATAAGTTATTTTGTCACGGTTGTGCGAAAGCTAAGCATCATGACTCACATTGATCACAACGAAAAGGAGCTACTTGCTCACAATAAGCTCAACAATGGAGGACAGCATTACTAGTAGGTAAAAGTAAAAAGCATACGAAAAAAGCTAATCGATTGCACAGAAAGTATGGTCAATTACAAGACAGCCACAAGCAATCACTCCACGTCAACGCGTGTCTGAAATCCACTGAAAATAAAATCGATTAACCGATTACCTCACATTAATCATATCCGCCGGATTGCCAACCACCCCGCCACAAAACCCAGAAACACTCGAAACCACCGCGCTTTCAGCAAATGACATCTTTGACCTTTTGGATGTTTTGTACGACTCGTACATGCCGAAACGGGTGAGAGAATACGTGAATTGTCGGAGAATCGAGGCACTGATCCCGTTGTATAATGCCAAAAACCCATCACGCTTTATGACACGTATACCCATACCGATCATGCCGACCTCCTGCTTCTGTTGCGTTTGAAGATGGACCTTGATCAAATCCAGTGGATGCGTGCACGCTGCTGCCATGGCGCTAGCACACCCGCCAAAGTACCAGTAGCCTACTTTTTGAGGAGGTTTGGCTGGGGCGGACATTGTGAGAGAGCTAAAAATGTAGGAAAAGAATAAACACGCATGGATCTAGGGAAGATGCGCATAATGACACAAAGTGCATGGAAAGTGATGATAATGATGATGATGAAATCACAAGCCTGATCCAGGTAAAGCGCTGCAAAGTTTGAAACTGCACGTGGGCTAAGATACTGTCAGGTCGGCCAGGCCTAGGCAGATATGATAAAAAACAGAAAATAGAAACGGCAATGAAACCCCGGCTTACTAACGGTGCCAGATCAATTTAACAATAAGTCAGCCGCATTAATT
The DNA here is from genome assembly GCA_013407085.1 of Atriophallophorus winterbourni. Lineage (NCBI taxonomy): Eukaryota > Metazoa > Platyhelminthes > Trematoda > Plagiorchiida > Microphallidae > Atriophallophorus > Atriophallophorus winterbourni. The sequence goes on along the minus strand of JACCGJ010011735.1, from coordinate 18,521 downwards.
GGTGGTAAGATTTGCTCATTCAAATATTACGTAATGGGTGCTGGCTCGTTTATAATGGTTTGGGTATGATTAAGAATCTCTCATCACCGTTTACCAAACCGCGCCTTATTTGCAGTGCTTGGTGGGAGCTGGGAGAAATGACCGGATGGCGAGTCCATGACGTGTCGCGCTGGGTTGAAGAAACTGCTCATAGCGTTAGGCTCAGTGGGACATATTCATCTGCCTGGCTAGGGTCTATAAGATCCACCTAATAGTTGGCTGGAAACCTTTCAAAATATGGCTGCAAACCGAAGTCACTGGGTATTATATTTGAAACAAAAACCCGATCTGAAAATCGCGTGCAGTGAAACAACGAAAGCAAGCTGCTTTTGCGCATTCGCATATCTGCGTTTTCCGGTTTGTGTTGCCTGGCACTTTGTCTAGTTCCAGACTTGTGCTTTATCATAATGATGATGTAATGAATCGCAGAGAAAGCATATGGTGAAAATTGAACGGCGTCATCAGCATCACGCATCAGCATCAACATTTCAGTGTTATTTAATCACGATTGAATTCATAAAATGAATGAACAATCTACTCGTGTATGGGAAGATAAAGCGCATAGAAATGGAGTTGAGGCGATCAAGTAAGGTGAATGGCTGTAATATGGCAAGAGAGCAGTCTAGCGGCTTTTAATGTCAGACATCATGAGAAGCTTACTTCGTCACTTTACTGGGAAAGAGAACACCTTCAATAAGACGGCTACTGCATGATCTCCAGTAGAAATGGTTTTTCAGACTTATCTCAAAGTGTAACTAGCCATGGTGAGATATTGAATCCCGAGGGTTTTAGTCTGGAAGAAATACTCTAACGTTAGAAAAGTTACTACTTAAAATCTTTACTGCGATACAGCGGCGGATTAACCGCGAGTTCTCTGCCGATGGAGATGCAGCATTGAACGAAGAATTAGTATCGAAACCTGACTTATTTACCATAGCATGTACACCTTGATCTGCTTTACAACATTAACTTAAGGTTAACACTGTTACGTATGGGATGCAACCAACCAACACCCATGATGTTACGCCACGAACGGCCCGAACTGTCGCTTTGTAGACCGTACCATTGAGTTTTAATGATACTCCTTTCAAACGTGACTAAGATCGGAAAATACTAAGGTCAACTTAAAAACAGTCACAGAAACATCGTTTAAAAATGCAGATGCACCTGTCGCGGAAATCTCAACATCATCATGAACAACATTACATCAGTGGCCAGTAGCGAGTAATTACCTACACAAAATTAAATTCAAGAGATGAGAAGGATGAAGCGTAAAAAGCGAGCAAAACTATGAAACAAAGATGGTAATGATTTCCCCGACAGCTGCATCAACAAGATATCTTCTTTGACTTCAATGTCATGCATGGTACAACGCTTTAGACACTCTACTTGACGACACGCAAGATTAACCAGACACTTTGAAACAACAAAAACAAGATAATCACGAGAAAATATTTCGAGACATTTCATTAAAGACAAGCTAATGCGAATTCCGATCTCTCGGACCGAAATTGGGGTGAGGGGTCTCCTGACTGCGTCCAGGTCAGCTATCAAGGCCTTCGGCTGATTCAATAGAGTCTAGCCAGCATTACGATGCCATTCAGAGTTAGGAGTGAAAAAACTGCTTTAGGAAAACGATGATTTCCCCTCAGCAATATGTAAACTAACAAGCGAAGCTATACATTTTAACAGCAGATGTATCATCTCGTTTCTTGGTGTTAATCTTTTGTAGCCACACGACAAACCGCGAGAATTTTTGCTATAGAATCTGCACTTGAATTTTAGGGAAAAGGTTCTTTTAAGCCACATATGACCTAAGATTCCAAGTGCTGAAGCTGGTGTGGAAATGTGACCTGAAATTTTATTTCAACAAGCGTTACTAATTATGCAGCTATTCAAATGGGTAAAACTATCTACAGTCACAAGTTTCTAATTGCTGAGACTTTATTATCATCTCATGGAAAACATTACCTCGGAGCACGTACCGAATACTTAAATGCTATACAATCAAAGCTTGGTAAAAATGGGGAGTGTTTGGACCTAAAAAACTATTGATTACGCAGTTTCTATCGGAACAGAAAGTTGTCCTTGGAAGGTGCAGTGAATTCCAAAGGACGGTATGATTGGAATCAAAGAGAAGAACAACGTCACCAGAAAAATCGAAATCATAGGCTTTCTGATTACACTGCATCGAAATACTGGGTCTCCGCATGCCCGCGCTATGCCTCCATTAATACGTCCATTACAAACATGAGAAAGGAGAAATTGGACACCCTTGTCTGACACCACTAAACGTGCGAAAGTTGGCTGACAGGCTATTGTACATAATAATTGAAATAAAACTATCGTTGCGCTTATTTCGAAAGAGGACTGCCCAGACTTGTCGAGTGCACGGATGCGCAATAGTGTACGGTTGTGCAATCGTAAGTTCTTCTGTGTTGTGCGGCTAACACCATGCTAAACTGATTGGCCACGGGTAGTGAGCTGCATGCTGAAACACGATGGAGTCTCACTACCATCTGTATTATCTATTTCTCATATCTGTCTAGGCCTGGGCAACCTGACAGTAACATCGCCCATGTGCAGTCTCTAACTGTGCGGTACTTGGTTTGGATCAGGCTTTTTCTTTCATACCATACCACAGACTTGTCAACAACGATTCTTTCTTGAGCTTGACCATTGTTTAACGTTAAGCTTCGTAGTGGCTTATCAGGGATGGACTTAATAACAACCTAGTAAGTCAATCATTATTGCGCATGGCTCAACATTTGGTTCTTTATTTAGGCGTTTTAATATGACGCGTATTCTAAATATGGAAACTAAAACACTCAATGAAATTAAGTAAATAGAGCTTTCTACATGAATTTCAGCGAGATCGAAGGTACATCGGGCAGGTTTAAGGCCTGGTGAACAATTTTTCTAAGATATGTTTTTTCATGTTTGACAGTAATACTAGCTCTAACTTCGCAACCACAACAGGCGAGTTCTACAGAATTCCAACCTACGCTTAACCCTTTCTGACCTTAGTAAATGATATTGCTTCTCAACTATAAGTATGCGCTATATGATTGCAGACGAGGTCGAATTAACAGACCCATTGGCATCAAAATGGATAAAGTGGTCACAAGATTGAATCATTCTCTGAAGTACAGTAAATTACCTATTTTATCAGCAGGGGTTGCCAATATTACAATAGCTCACAATAATGGTTTGCTGGATATTAATTCCGTTCAAAAGGTTAAGAACTTGGGTATAGTAGTCACAGCTGACTGTTAATGGGTAGTTAAATGCACCACCGCAGCGCAACTAGTCAAAGCATCTCCTTCAACTAAAACCTGTCTTGACTGTAGAACGTGGAAGGTAATTCTCTCGTCTTAGATGGTGATTGTCGGGCCACATTTATAGTACTACTTGCAAGCATAAAGCCGGATTATCATAAAGATGTTTCACCGATAGAGAGCGACGTAAGTTTTGATACAAGAATAATTGATGGTCCGGAAAAAGTAGTTCAGTAAAAAGGCAGTGAAATTTCGGTATAAGGTGCTGAGGGTCGGATCGGTTGCATGATAGGGCTACATTTCAATTGGATGCGAAAGTCTCCTAGCGTGAGTACCCGGAAGACGGACTGGATACCTCCGAACGGGTGACGTTATCACTACGATATGCTGGGGTAATTGCTACAACTTGTCAGGGTTGTAGATATTAAATGAAACAAATGTTGATGCCTTGGTCAATTGGACGAATCGCTGGTCACTGCCTATAAATGAGGACAAATCAGTCGTCATGCTCATAGGCTCCGGCGACACGGTTGAGGAATACTTTCTTGGAAGTAAGCCTATTAAAACAGTGGCAGTCGAAAAACACTTAGGGATTCTGTTTATAGATTGATTGAAGTCAAAGTTGAACACTTGTCGGAGAATCAGCGGCGCTACCAGGATGCTCTGGGCCATTCGGTGTTCATTTGCAGTCATTACCTCGCATATGTTTCAGACGCTTTTCTTGGCACACATCCGTCATCTGTTCAAATATGGGCTACCCGTTGCTTTTCATCAGTCTAAAGACGAACGTGACTCCTTGGAGAGAGTACAAAGGAGGGGGACTAAGATGGTTCATGGTATGCGCCACCTCGCGTAGGAGGATAGACGGAGCTTACTGAAATCTTTCCCCCTAGAACTTTGAAGAGAAAGGTTTGATCTGCTCCTGACATGCCGAATCCTTATCGGTCAATATGGCGACGAGTTCCCCAGGTTCTTCTGATTAGCAGGTGAATCGAGGAATCGTGGACATGTGCTCAAGTTGCAGAAGCCCTAAGCTGAGCATGGTATCCACGCAGGTTCTGAACACTTGGAACTCTCTACCGAATGAGCTCCTGTCTCTACCATCTAAACAGCTATTCAAGAACGTGTTGGATCAGCATTTGTTGAGACGAATGTACCCGATCCCCAGAGTGAGATAGTGGTGGTCCTCTACTCTCTGGGTGTGACTTGTCATCAGAAGTCACCTATGTTTATTGTTGTGAAGAAGCTGAAACGGGATTGCATCCCTTCTGCTACCAATCCTGAAGAAGCACTTCTCCAGTCTCTCTGTTGCATTCCAGATTAATCTAATACCAGAGATTGGTGGATATTGTTTAAAGTAGTGGACACTCTTGTGGCAAAGCACCGAACGAAATCTAGATGCTCGATTGGCTACTAAGCTACGAATCGTGCTGTGTAAACTGAACTTAACTGAAACTTATGGGGTAATCGCTACAGCCTGCCATGGCTGTACATATTATTTGAAACAAGTGGTTGCGATGCGATTACTCACAAACCGAACCAAGTTTACAATAACCACAAATTCAAAACAGACAAAAAGTTTATCCATGTATAAATAAAATGAATCGATGGTCTGTTAATAGTTTGAGATAAAACCAGAGATTGATTTACTGAACACCATCTAATCAACATTGGTTCACGTGTTTAAATATTGCCTCGTTTAAAATTATCGTAATTTGTGCAAGCGTGAAACTTCTTGAGAATGAAAATTCTCTGACAATTATGAAGCGGTGGATGTCACGAGCAACGTTACGTAGAACCAAAGCCAACCATGTTGTAGAAATGATGTTTGGCATACACCGAATATACCAACGATCAAAAGGAAGTAATTTTTGACAGCGGTGAAGGATCTTCAAAAAATTTATTTTAAAAAATTTCTGGGCATGCAATTGGTTCATTGGGTACTTACACATCCTGTCGAAACTGAACTAAACAAAGATTGCACATTGTCTACATAAAAGCATAAGTTCACACTCATAAGAACAATATAGTATTCATGATAATGCTAATTAATTACAAAACAATTTGTCACCTGAAATACGGTCGATTACACGAAAAATCTATATATTCAAATTGCTGCTAAAACTCTAAGGCCGCGGCAGCTCACTTAAAGTTAGTTCAGTTCAGTTTAGTTCAGTTGCACAGGACAGTGAGTGGCTAACGAGCCAATTGAGCGTCCAGAATTTCTTTCTGTGGAAAGCTGTGGAGAAGCAATATGATGAATTGAATTGTATTGAATTGAATAACCAAACCAAGAATGTAAGTGAGAACAAACAACGCTCACTCGAATCACAGTATGTATTAATTAATGTAGGTTTTACAACGAGAACTTGAATAACAGTATTATTGATTATTGTTGAATGAATGATGATAAATGATTGAATATTATTGATCCTGGGTTTTTATAATCCCGGTACTGCTTGTTGAACAGATGTTCTGATCTTCTCAACAGTCTTTCGGGTTCAGTATCTTCACATTTATCCAGGATAGTGGTGTTATGATGGCAAATGCAATCAGAATCGGAACATAACTGACCTGTATCTCTGTGGGTAATTTTATCCACAGTTGCCAACAATTGTCTCGCTTTTTCAATGGCAGTAGTCGAAGGTGCCAGTAAGGCTTTTCCTCTAGCAAATTTGAAAAGCACATTATCTGACGATCGTTTAGATGAGCTAGAAGGCAGTGCTAAATTCGCTTGAGGAGATGAGTTTTGTGATTTATTTGAAATGGTATCTGATGAATTCTGAAGTTTGCTAATTTTAAAGCCACTTTCTTGGTAATGAAAACTAGGTTTTTCGTTTGAATCAATGATACGGACGGATGTGGACGTGTTAACAGGAGTAGCGCTTGAGTCGGTTGATAGGGAAGTCAAATTTTCATCATCAAACAAAAGAGCTGATGCGCTATCATTCGCACAATATGTGAGTTATGCCTTCCACCGACTGGTATTAAGCTAACAGTTAGTCAGCTTCAAGTCAACACTGCTTCTGTTAAAATCTCTAAATGGCTCGCTGGATAGAACTTAAATAATGACTCACTCTTAAAGATGGGCAAAGACCAACTGTAAGATGTACATTGAATTTATTTTATTGACAAATAACTGTTTAAATCTACTGGTATTTTTGTATATTTTTACCATTTTTGTTTTACCGAACTACTTGAATTTATTCGTTCTTGAGCTTATATTTCTGTATCTTTATTTGGCCGTTTGCGCGCTATTTGAAGTTGCAATCATTCGTGGTCATTGTTGCTGTTGAATATTCTTGTTTTTGGATTCAGTACGAAGCGGAATAATTGAGGTTTGCTATTTTATTGTATAATTATTTTGCTTCAATAGTACCGTACTCATCTCACGTATTGTCTTGTCAATATTTTGGTGGGCTTGGACGCGTCACTCAACCGTTGGATAGACACATTGGTGTTTATATCGTGACTGAAATCTTTGACGTTGAACTCGATTTTCCCCGGACCGAATTGTCGGTTACAGTACTCAATTGGCTTCGTTCGAGCAAATGAGGAAAACGAAGAAATCGTCGAAGAAAACGACTGAACACGACCAAAAGGATCCTTTGGACGGGCAAGTCGGTAATCTTTCATTGGTTGATAACATGTCATGCTCTGGTTCGGTAGGTAGTTCTAACTCTGGTAATCTTAGGGCGCAGTTTGTGTTAGCACAAATAGAGGAAGAACAGAAGCGTCAGGAGCTTGAGTTAGGACTGTTGAACGCTGCGAATGCTACTCGACTTGCACGACTTAAATTGGAACTGTCTGAGGATGGAGATTCTGGCCAGGTTGCTGGAGACGGTAAGGCTGAGAAGACCGTCAAGGAATATCTCAGCTCAGTTAAACTCCAAGAAGCACGCAAAGGGTCAAGTCATTTCCCTGACCGTGTAACACCGGTGATGCCACGTGTAGAATTGCAGTATTTTGATGGCAATCCATGCCAGTATTGGAAATTTATACGTCAGTTTGAAAACTATATTGAAAGTAATGTTTTTGACGACGGCCAACGTATGCTGTATTTGCTGCACTATTGTAAGGGTCAAGCGCGAGATGCTATCGATGGATGTAGTATGTTGTCGCCCGAAACTGCCTACAAAAGGGCGCGAGAGATATTAACTGATCTCTACGGACAGACTCACGTTATCGCGCGGTCAATGATTGACCGGTTAATTTCATCCATGGAAAACGGGGTTTCGCTGACACAAATCTCGATAGAGATGCAGAACTGTGAGACTGCTCTATCTCAGATGAATTGCGATGCGGACCTAGATTCGTTGACGACACTTGAATTAGTCGTCTTTAAGCTGCCACACGAATTGCAGGATCGGTGGGCGAGGTTAGTTGATGTGATTTACCGAGACAATCGCCAGCCAAAGTTCCACGATTTGCAAAGTTTCATAGCAGACGAAGCGCGAATAAGTCGTAGTCGTTTCGGTCAAATCGCAACGAAAGCAAATGTGAAGGTGACTGACAAGACAGGAACAGAATTTGCGCGTATTCATAATACGGTGAATCAAATGGACCAGTTTCACTCGAAGATAGCCGTTAATTGTTATGTTTGTGGTGGTGAACACCATTTGGAGAAGTGTGACAAGTTCAGATCTTACGATGTGACCGATCGGTGGAACGCTGTCAAGAAACATCAGGCTTGTTTCTTGTGTCTTTTCAGAGGTCATCGTGCTACGGATTGTCGAAAGAAAGGCCTGTGTTCTGTTTTTAATAATAATAATAATAGTATATTCTTGGATATTCGAGGCATGCAATACATGATCAGTTTATAAAAATTTGAACAGCAAAAGAAAATAGTACAGTGCAAGTGACCGAAGGGAGCGGGATTTTTAAACATTCTTTTAAACATTTTTTCCGTTCAATAAGGGAAATTAATATACAGTGGGTAAGAAAAAAATTATCAATTTCTAATAGAAATGAAATTTCATTTGAATAACGTCAAGATTTACGAATGGCAAGGATGCAAGAAACAAATGGAGAACAGAAATGGAAGGTAATTATGGAAAAAGTGGTGCGAATTGTAATGAAGTTGTCATGAAAAAATGATATATAAATTATATATGAATAAATTCATGTTTTTACGGAAAGGGAACATAAATCCATCGGAATAAGAAAATCTAAGAAATTGTGGGGCATGAGAGAGGGTGTGGCTAATAGCAGGGAGGAGGCAATAGGGTGCTATGCTCCAATACTCTTGAAGGATTGTCGACCAATCGAACCAAAATGTGTTCACCAGCCGGATTTTCGTTATCTGCAGGAGAATGAATCACATACGGAATAAATCTCGGGTGGATAGATTTCGAGCCAATTACAGTGATGGTTCGTTATTCGAAGACACTGGAATATAATGAAAGATTTTCTCTTCACCAGCACGGTGAGAGGTCATCAAAGTAAAATAGTACATCATTTAGGAAATAAGAATATACATTTGAAAAAACATAATGACTTCTTGGGTTTGTTTTACGTTTTTTTCATTTTTTGGTAGATTTTTAATATTTTGCACGTTAAGATAAAAAAATGAGACATTTCTATGCCTCATGAGAAATAAAAGAGAGTTATATACATAATGGTGTATAGAAAATGTTATCGGAGGCAATGTTGAGATTAATATGTCTAAAAGCATTTCTAGGGTTCGGTAACCTGACACTTGAATGGCCAGTTATCCAGAGAATATTATCTGACCTCATGATATACTAATATATGCAGATATATAAGCAGATAACGGTTAAGGATATGGTTATATGGTAAAAATGATTATAAAATGCACGGTTACGATGAAGATGTGTAACAAGATATCGAAAGGTCCGGTAACCTGACACTTGAATGGCCAGTTATCCAGAGAATACCATAAGACATCATGATATAATAATATGTGGAGAAAGATGTAGAATTGGAAACCTGGGATCCCATGAGAGTATAGAATATCTGAAGAAGAGTTTATCTTAAGAATTTGGGATAGTGAGTGAACGGAAAGAGTTTCTACAAGCGTTTTAAATTTTCCTGTAGATGTGCATATACGGAAATGAAGAGGAAGAGAATTCCAAAGTTGTGCATATCTAATTAGGAAGAAGTTACGTCTAACTTTAGCGCGAGAGAAAGGGATATTCAATAGCCTTGTTCGATTACGCAGATCATATTGAATATAATCGCGAAAGCGCATGCCAGACTGAAGCTTAACTCGCTGTTGAGTAATGATTCGGAAGAAAAGAAGCAGATTCAGACGAATTCTGCGTAGCCATAGTGGTTCGACACTCAGCAAATTACACCTTTCATGATAAGGCAAAGGGTTAGAATAACCCAAAGTTATTTTGGTGAAATTACGTTGAAGTCTCTCTAAGAGAAAAGAATCACGCCTCCCCATGTGGGAATATATGATATTACAATAATCAAGAATTGGCAGGACCTTCATTTTATATAGTGCAATTTTACTTTCACGTAAGAGGAATTTATGGTTAATTAAACCAAAGTTTTGTCGTGCTCTCGTGAGGAGATGTCTTGCTTGCTCATTAAAGTTCAGAGAAGAGGAATACCTAAATCCGAGATCCCTAACTTCTGCAGAAGGAGTTATGGTTGAGCCATTTAATGTAAGTGTGTCACAGGGGATTAAGCAGCGTAATCCCATATAGTGTGTCTTAGGAGCCGAAAATTCTAATCCCCATTGTGCGCCCCAGCTTGATAGAGATGCAAGATCAGTGTTAAGGGATATCAGAGTTTGTGACATTTCATTAGGTGGAAATGATAGGACGACTTTTATGTCATCAGCGAAGATAAAGAGTTTAGAGTGGTTCACAACACTTTGCAGATCATTAACATAAATGAGAAAAAGAAGGGGGCCTAGAACGCTGCCCTGAATTACGCCACTTGGAATCGGCTGATTAGGTGAAGTAACACCGTTAACGCTAACTGAAAAGGTGCGATCAGACAGAAAAGAATGAAACCAGCTTAATAAAGGCCCATGAATACCTAAATATGATAACTTCAAAAGGAGTAGCGTATGTGAAACCTGATCGAAAGCCTTGCTTATGTCTATGAATACAATTATCACTGATAATCCTTGGTCTAGTAAACAGGTTATGTGATCTAAATATTCTAACTGGCAGGTTGCTCAAGATTTTTGGTTAAGGAAACCATGTTGGACTGGGGAGAACGCATCTGGGCCAAGGTAGTCCAACAAAGATTTCTTAATTAACTTTTCAAATAACCTAGAGAGAATAGGAGTGCAATTAATAGTGCGATAATTCGTAACGAGGTTCGAATTACCAGATTTTAAACGAGGGATAATAACCAAGTGTTTACAATGAGTTGTAAAGATTCTGGATTTGAGAGAAATATTAAAAAGATTTGATCAGAGTAAGGTAAAATCTTCACTGCTGTTGTGTAAGATGGCTGATATAAAACCTACACCATCGGGCTTGTATGAAATTTCACTTCGACGGGAAATATCTTTTATTTCTTTTAAAGTCAAAGTAAAGGAGTCAATAGTATTCAAGGGAACGTTATTGTTTGCCGGTGGATGATAAATGTTATTATTAAATGAGCTGCTGAAGAATAAAGAGAAAGCCTGACTTATTGTGGGCGGGTCAGTAGTGACTACATCCTTATTATCTTTTTGATAAATAATTGAAGAAATGTCACGTTTTAATGAGATACATTTATTCATCGTAAGAAAATTCAAGGACTTGTTCTTTGAGTCACTGCTTAAAGCCTTTCTTTCTTGACGCTCTAGAAGGCGAATTTTAATACCCGGGAGAGTGTTACATAGCTCATGTCGGCGTATAACAGAGAAAAAGTCAAACTTATGATCCGCAGAATTAGAGAGCCGAGCAATCTTTTTTGAGAAGGGTTATGTTCGCTTCTCCTAATATGAGAGGTAGACGAACTCCGAAGACATGCGAAGAGGTTATCATGGAAAATCGAAGAAATACGATCAAAGTCTAAAGAAATTAAAAATTCAGTTCAGTCGTTGTCTCTGAGAAGATACGAAAACTTAGTCCAGTAATATAAACTTTCTCATCATTGTGAATATATGCCGGCTTCCGAAAAAGGCGCAGAATGCAAGTGACCATATTGTGGTCGCAACGGTACAGTGGAGCTAAAATTTCAACGTTGCTGGGATCAGTACTTAGAGTGAAGATCAGGTCTGAAATGCTTAATAGTCTCGTAGGCTTACTCACAGATTGTGTGAAACCAAAAAGATTGATTGTTTTAGCGAATGCTGAAAATTTAATCGAAATGTGGGGGTATTTCCAGCTGATGCATGGCATGTTGAAATCTCCAGCAATAATGTTATTGCTAAGAGGGGCAATGGATGCCTCAGTAAAGACATTTATAAGCTTCTCAATAGTAAGTGTGGAAGGAGATGGTGGATTATAGATGCACCATATGAGAGCATCAAGAGAAGGTATGGTGATCCAAATTGAGTCATCTAGATCTTCTAACATATGCCGGAAAATCTGTATTAACATAAATGAGAATACCACCACCACGGGTGTGGGTGCGGTCCTTACGAAACATGAAATAGTTGGCTAGTTCAATTGAAACGTTGGAAACGTCATGAGATGTCTCCGTCTCTGTGATGAGAACTATTTCGTACGGGTTTGAGATCAAGATATGTTGAAGGGTAGGAAGCTTAGAGATAATCGACCGTGCATTAAATAATAGAAGATGAATTTTAGGATACTTAATATGTGTAACCGAAAGTGATTTACATGAGTGGTCTGAAATTGATGGTGTTAATTTAAGTAAGGATTTAGATAATGAAGAGGAAAATGTTGCAGAGGAAAATGTTGCATCGGAATATACCTGGTTCGCAAAGGGTCTAGGTATTAAACGGGTTCCCATTCATTAAGAAACGCTTATCTAGGGTACCTGACGTGTATTGAAGTAGGAAATGGTAGAATCTTGAAGAAGGATAGTGAAAACGGGAATGCTTATGAAATAAAGGACTATGGAAAGAAATAATTGGGCCGAATGGGTCAGATGTGACCGGGAAGTGTCTATGGACGGGATGATAAGTGTATAAACCATGGGTGGTTTATATTCATCAATGTTTCGCTTGGCCCTATGTATACGATTGATGTGTGGTTCACCTCGAAGTAGTGGCGAATTTGCCTTGAATACAGGGAGCACGAGTTTTTCAGTAGATTTACCTGACGATCGAGCTGCGGGGCGTACATCTGCAGTGACCGTTTTAATAGTGGTGAGATTGCATTCATGGGCAAGATTTGCGGTATCAATGTTTAAATTAGGTCTAGCTATAAAGGGGATGCTACCTGAAGTTGGTATATCATCAGAAGCTGAGGCTCAGGGTATAGATGTTGATGTGGAATTATCAGCGACAATATCCAGGTCTAATAAATTGGGGATAACTGTTGAGGGGTTTACTACGTCGCAACGCTTCGGAAGGCATTTGCGCTGTAAGGGTGTGTTGTCTGGCTTGATCAACACATTGGAAAATTGAGGCAAAGATTTTAAAACATGTTGATTAATAAATATATGCAACGCATAATTTTCTTTAACACATTTCATTAAAACCGGGGCATAAATGCGGTTAGAAGGCTTCCTAAGCCGCATTACAGATGCAGATTCTAGGGGAGGCCATATCGAGACATTACTATTTTTAAGTTCCACTAAAAGGTATCTATCGCCTACATTAAAAAGAATAATGTTTTTAGCACGGTTTCGACGCTGCTCAAATTATGAGGTCAGCGACATTATGAATCGACCAGTTTGTTCAAGTAAATCAGAGTCTAACACGTAACTAAGGTTAAGAAGGATAGCTAGTGGTTCTAATATACTGTAAATTTTAGGAACCGTGGACAGCTTATCCGCGACTGATTTAAATCTTGTTTTCTAGGTTCCGTACAGTAGACAGAACCGTGGACATATTTCCATCAAGAAACACCGAACATATTTTTATTTGAGATGTAATTCGGTGTGTTGCTCTTGAAGATTTCGATAGCTTGTAATGAGACATATCGACAGTATAACTATAAGTATGTGTAATGCAGATAAAAGACTTGTTAAAATCTATTAACCCGAGAATTAGTATGATATGTTGCGACGTTCTCGACTTGTAGGGATAATTTATGGACATCGAATTTACCTCTTCGACATCTGGTTGCATTGGTGTGATAGAATAATCAACAGCCGTGTGTTTAAATTCAGATAATGTAGCATTTTAAGAGATGTCATTTAGTTCGACTGCAATGCGATTTAACTGTTGAAAAGCAGTATTCTTTTCCATATATACATATAAAACTTTGCGATTGTCTGCAGTCAGGCTCTGTTGCCATAATTCTCGGATGACGTTGTCGTAGGTGTAGTGATGGTGTGTGATCACCATTGCTTCTGTAGAAAGATCTTCAAATGAGGTATCATAGAATGCCGACTCAAGATCCATTCATTAATTAAAAATTATAATGACGGAAAATTAAAAAATAAATCGACGTATAAGATACAAACCAAAATTTAAACAAGAAAAATGTTTAGAGCTTGCAAATTTGAAACAGTTGATCTAAATTAATTTCACCGGTGATTGTCGAAGCTTTCCGATTATTATACACAATAAGCCAAAATACACTTCTCAACGTCACATTGCATACAAAACTAAAGCAATCACACACGATAGATTTGTCCATAGCGGCATTGATAATACTATTGAAATTTTGTAAATATTAACATGTATGCATTATAACAAAACAATAACTGAATATGTTCGACGAATAAAATAATATAAAATATAATGTATCGGCCAATGTCGTTAGTTAATGCGTAGATCCCCCGTCCCTAGTTCGACAAATTCGGAACCACGATTTGGGTTTACTACGGTACTGTAATTAATGACAGTTACAATAATAATGGTATACAAACCTCAATTATATCGGAACGCACCGGTACAATGGAGTCAAAACTCCAGCAATAATAGATTCAATGAAAATGACGACCTGACGCATAAAAACTAGAAATACTTAATTTACCAATGTTGTCGTCCAAATTTCCGTATGAAACAACAAATGACACACAAATTGGTGTCCGAATTGAAACAATAAAATGAGCCCAAATACCACGTGCAAAAATATGTGGAATTTAATGGCAGCCAAGCAAAATCAATCAGTTCAACAAAACAAAAAATGTGTACAAGTGGATCGAACAGTATCAAAAATGTATACACAAATAGGTAACACCGTGAATAATTAAGAAAAAATCAATTTGTCTAAATAGAAAAATAAGAAGGAATTTTACACAAATTTTTGTCATTTACACCGCCCGCCAAATTCCTTCTAGAGCTTACTTCTGAATGAACAAACTGATTGGTTCCACCTTCCTAACTACCCGACCCTGAATAAAGCAGAATGGCAATGACTCTATTTAGTAGCGAGTCACACACGCCACGTCGCATCGCCATCATTGGACACATGTGGCTTTTTATAGGGAAAAATTTTGCCGGACTAAAACCCACCACGTCCTCAGGTTCTGCCGTTCTCCTTTAAGAAGTTTGAGCTAGCCCTATCTGCGCTGCCAAGCCAGACTCCGAGCAATCCTCTTCTTGTGCTCTTTCCGGCAGACAAATTTTCCGTACATCACGTGTTACCGAACAATTTTTTGAGCGAACAACAACAGTTCGGATCATCTTGAGTTGCCGGTCTGGCATCTAACCGTTTACAGGTTAAACATTTCGCGAGTGCTCGTTCCACGCATGATAGCCCACTGATCGGCCAAAATTTCCTGCGCAGGACGCTCAGGGTATGCGCTGGCTCAGAATGTCCTTCGAGCAGATGAACATCAAAAATCAATAGGTCAGTAACATTATGCCTCTTAGAAATTATAATGGGATGAATGCTTTCATCTGCAAGATCAGAATGCCTCAATCGACCACCAACTTTCCAAATACCTTGATCAATAAATGGGCGTAACTTCTTCAATGATGACACATTGAACTCGCAGGGCTCACTTAGCGCCTTATCACCAAATACTTTCCGCTGCGTCAATAGAATAACTTCTGCTTCGGCATTTCGGAATTCGTCTAATCCGATCTTGCCTACCAATAAAGATCCATCGGAGCCATGACCAAACATGATAATAACATAACGCTTGAAACGGACCAGCCATGCAATCGAGCGTACAAGCCGTTTCCAACTACAGAATCGACGAAGAATGACGTCCATCGGAAACCTTTTAATGGGACCCGAAATGTCATTTTTGTCCCACCAGAGAATTAGAAGAGCATCTCTATCATTCTCCGGCACCTTCACCTGTGAGAACATTTCTGCGATATCAGCGGCGACGGCATAGGCATGTAAGCGGAAGCGTATCAACACGTCGATCATATTCGTTGTCAGATTTGGTCCTTGAAGTAGGGCATCATTCAACGATACACCGTTGTGCTTAGCAGCACAATCGAACACAATTCTAAGCTTTTCTGGTTTCTTAGGATTGAAAACAGGATGGTGAGGCAAATACCAAGCATGATTCTCATCTGCATTACTCGGAACGGGTTCGATATAACCAGTAGTCAAATGATGTGCCATTATCCTGTTGTAGCGTTCGAATAACGCACTGTAACGTTCGAATCGACGCCTCAAGTAGCCCAAGCGCTTTTCCGCTATCCAATAATTTGCGGTAAGTTTACATCTATCACCCCTCCATGGTAGCGGCACCTGGAAGTGACCGTCAATAAATTTTGATCGTTTTACTAGAGAAAATGCTTCTTCATCTTCACGCGATCGTTCTTTGCCTTCTGTGGCAATATCCACAAATTCAGTATTGTATAGCCTCCTGATACATTCATCGATGGACCCTTCATCCGTAGAAGAATTTAAACTGAAGACATTTTTCGAGTCTTGACATGCCGGTCCTTGCAAAATCCAACCCAACAATGTTTTCGTTGCAAATGGACGGCGCCTGCCTCCTAATCGCTGTTCCAACGCCCAATGCGCTTCCGGAACGTTACATCCAATCAGCAAGGTCATTTCTTGCCCAACATTCTCCGAGAATCTTAGATCCTTCAAATGATCATATCTTGCGATGATACTATTCGGGGAATTCATTGTTACTTCAGGTAACTTGGAAATCGTGTAGGCTTCGGCAACATGAATTACTTCATCCCCGTCAACGGAATGTACATTGAAACTCGATACTAAACTTTTCAATTTTCGATGCAAACCGAGCGAGGTTATCGACACATTAAATGCGACACTAGGCATACCGAATTTTTCAACAAATCTTTGTGAGATCAGAGTGGTATCCGAGCCATTATCGAGTAACGCTACGATTGGAAACGCGCCCCACAGGCGTGTCAATTTTCACCGTCAAGTAACCCAGGCTTACTGCTGGACTGAGAGCAGTAGCACTGTAATTAATAGTTTTTTGTTGCTCACTTATACGATTATAATGTAGAAACGAATGGTGACGTCTACCACACCCTTCGACGGAGCAAACAGTCGGCACCTTGCAGTCGCATGCTTTATGAGACCGGTTCAAGCAAACGTAGCACATACCGTGTTGCTTAGCAATAGCCCATCTGTCTTTCACATCAGCCTTCAGATATGTAGAGCAGTTTTCTATTCGATGAGGTCCTTTACACTGGTAGCATTCTATTCGCATTAATGGGGAGTAACTTGTGGTCATGTACACTCTCCGTCCTTCGGACAATTTCAATTTCTCTGATGGCTTAGTTGACCCATTAGTCTCATTAATGAGCATGCCAAACCTGCTCCTGGCCATTCTCGCTTTGCGGGAGACAAAATCGGATAAACGTGCAAAGTCAACTTCTGACCCATCAGCGGCAATCGCATCTACCAGGTCAGCCCATTGCTGTTGTAGTCCAGCCGGCAAACATTTGACCAATCCTTCCAAGGTGGTGACTAAGTTCAAGTCTGCTTCACAGCGCATTTGCTTTAAAGCAATCTGACAACTTTCCATCTTCAAAGCAAGGTTTGACAGACTATCCGAATCGCTTCTTACTTTGGCTGCTTCACTTACCACCTCGGTCAATAACGAGCGTGCGACGACATGAGGCAGGCCAAACATTTCCTGTAGGATGCTGCGTGCTCTTTTATACCCCTCTTCAGGCGACAGCATCACACAAGCATCAGTCGCTTTTCGAGCATTGCCTCGGCAATAATACATAAGATATAGCAAACGCTGTCCGGAATCGCAAGTTTTCGATCCTATATAACACTCAAATTGCCGAAAAAATTTCCAGTAATCCACCGAATTGCCATCAAATGTAGATAACTCTACCCCAGGCAATGAAGCAACATCGTTGACGACCCTTTGTGACATCTTCACCGCTTCCGACTCAATATGTCGATTAACCGGAACTTCAGCAACATAGTTGTCGTTGACACTGCATCCGCTCAAACGAGCTATCGTCTCCTCAGCAATCACTAAATCTCTCTCTAATTCGAGCTCACGCACAGACGGCCCATGTTTAGAGTCGAAATTAGGACAACCTCGAGATGATATACAAGAGCTATGCGAGGCAGAACCAATAGTGTCACTATCACCATTACAGGCAAGCTTATCAGTAGTGTTCAGACGTTTCGATTTACGTGGCATCATCAAAAATGGCGAAACAAAAAATAAAAAAGGCAAGAACGTCACCAATGTTTGAACAGAAATGAGTAGATGTACGAGGGTCCAAGTTGATCCTCGTTCCGCTGGATTGGCGATCCAATTGACCGTATCCAATTAGGCAATTCGATTTGAGTGCTTCTCGTCAAGTTTGGGAAGAAAACGAATACTTCTCGTCCAGTTAGAGAAGAATCAAAATCCAGTTCCAAATTGAGTACTGTATCGACCAATGTCGTTAGTTAATGCGTAGATCCCCCGTCCCTAGTTCGACAAATTCGGAACCACGATTTGGGTTTACTACGGTACTGTAATTAATGACAGTTACAATAATAATGGTATACAAACCTCAATTATATCGGAACGCACCGGTACAATGGAGTCAAAACTCCAGCAATAATAGATTCAATGAAAATGACGACCTGACGCATAAAAACTAGAAATAGTTAATTTACCAATGTTGTCGTCCAAATTTCTGTATCAAACAACAAATGACACCACAAATTGGTGTCCAAATTGAAACAATAAAGTGAGCCCAAATACCACGTGCAAAAATATGTGGAATTTGATGGCAGCCAA